>VCHN02000098.1:0-76741 GCA_007115665.2 Sequoiadendron giganteum
AGTTTGATTTTGTATTGAGTTGTAGATGACTATTAAGAACCTTTATTTTCTATTGATTTTTGTGAATGCTGAGTTTCCATCAATTTTTTTTAAGAGGATTCTAAAAATTTGCATCTGTTGCCTCTACTGTTTCTAGTTTTGAAAAAAAAATCCTTTTCCAAAAACTTATTTTTTCAAATAATGGGCAATCTCGGTCTCTTTACCACATGAGCACCTACAAAACCCATATCTTTGATTTTTCTTTTCCAAAAACTTATTTTTTCAAATAATGGGCAATCTCGGTCTCTTTACCACATGAGCACCTACAAAACCCATATCTTTGATTTTTCCAAACAAAATTGTTTCGTAGAATCTATTTTTGAGGGTTGTTGCATGTTAGTGAAAATCAATTTTTTGAAAAATGGATTAATTTGATCTACTCATAACAACATTCTCTACAAAACCCATTTCTCAGAATTTTCTTAAGAAGATTAAATTTTTTTGCCTCTGTTACCTCTAATACTACTTTTCAAACAAATTTATCTTTTTCAAGAACAACTTATTTTTTTAAAACACGGACGATTTGGGTCTCTTTAGCATACAAGCCCCATGCAAAACCCATATTTTCGATTTTGCAACAAACAAAAAAAAAAATCATAGATTTTATTTTTGAGTGGTTTTTGCATGTTGGTGAATAATAAGATCCATTTTTTACCCATAATCAACCAGGTTTGGAGAACTTTGATTTTAGATTGTGTTGTAGATGATTATTAAGAACCTTTATTTTCTATCAGTTTTCAAGAATGTTAAATTTCCATTGATTTAATGTCGAGTTCGATGAACACCTGATTTTAATTCTGTGTTGCAGTTGTGTCACGAGCCTCCCATTTTTCACCCATAATCAACCATTTTTGGAAAAATCTGATTTAGGATTATGTTGTAGATTACTATTAGGATCCTTTATTTTATATCGCCTTTCATGAATGCTGATTATTAATCGATTTACAGCCAAGTTTGTCTGACACTGATTTTAAAGCTACTTTACAGTTCTGTTATGCGAACTCCCATATTTCTCCTATAATCAACTAGGTTAGGAGAACTTTGATTTGAGATTGTGTTGTAGATGAGTATTAACAAACTTTATTTTCTATCAGTTTTTGTGAATGTTAATTTCTATTGATTTAATTTTGACTTCGACAAACATATGATTTTAAGGCTACTTTGCATCTGTGTCATGCGAACTCCCATTTTTCAATCCTAATCCACCATGTTTGGAGAACTTTGATTTAGTATTATGTTGTGGATGAGTTTTAGGATCCTTTGTTTTATATCACCTTTCGTGAACGTTAATTTTTGATCAATTTAAAATCAAGTTTGTCTAACACCTAATTTTAAGTTTACATTACAGCTATGTGATGCAAACTCCCATTTTTCAACTATAATCAAGCATGTTTGGAGAAATTTATTTTAGGATTCTGTTGTAGATGACTATTAGGATCCTTTAATTTATATAGTCTTTCATGAACATTGATTTTCGATCGATTTATTGCCAAAATCATCTAACTCTTGATTTTAATTCTACGTTGCAGCTGTGTCATGTGAACTTCCATTTTTCACCCATAATAAACCATGTTTGGAGAGGTTTGATTTTAGATCGTGTTATAGATTACTATTAAGAATCTTTATTTTCTATCAATTTTTGGGGAATGTTGAATTTGCATCGATTGAATGTTGAGTTCGAAAAACACCTGATTTTAAGGCTACATTGCAGCTGTGTCATGTGAACTGCAATTTTTACCCATAATCAACAATGTTTGGAGAACATTGGTTTAGGATTCTATTGTAGATAACAATTAGGATCCTTTATTTTATATCAACTTTCGTGAATATTGATCTTTTATTGATTTACAGCCAAGTTCATCTAACTCCTGATTTTAAGGCTACGTTGCAGTTGTGTCATGGAAAACTCCCATTTATCACCTATAATCAACTAGGTTTTGAGAAGTTTGATTTTAGATTGTTTGTTAGATGAACATTAAGAACCTTTATTTTCAATCGGTTTTTGTCAATGTTGAATTTCCATTGATTTAATGTCGAGTTCAGCGAACATCCGATTTTAAGGCTACATTGCAACTTTGTGATGTGAACTCCCACTTTTCACACATAATCAACAATGTTTCAAGAACTTTGATTTAGGATTGTGTTGTAGATGACTATTAAGATCCTTTATTTTACATCGCCTTAAATAAATGTTCATTTTCGATCGATTTACAGCCAAGTCCATCTAACACTTGATTTTAAGGCTACGTTGTAGTTGTGTCATGCGAACTGGGTCTCTTTAGCACATAAGCACTTGTGAAACCTATATCTTTGATTTTTCCACAAAAAAAATTGTTTTGTATATTCTATTTTTTCTTAGGAAGATTTAAAAAAATTACGTCTATTACCTCTACTGCTTCTAGTTTTCAAAAAAATATTTTTTTCAATAACAACTTATTTTTTCATAAAATGGAGAATCTGGGTCTCTTTATCACATAAGCACTTGCAAAACCTATATCTTCGATTGTTCAAAAAAATAAAAAAAATCGTAGATTCTGTTTTTGATGTGTTTTTGCATTTGGTAAAAATTCTATTTTTCCAAAAATGGACGATTTGGGTTTTTTACATAAAACAACATTCTCTACAAAACCCATTTCTCAGATTTTTCTTAAAAAGATTCAAAAAATTGGCTTTTTTACCTCTATACATCTACTTTTAAAAAAAAAACTATGTTTTCGAAAAACAACTTAATTTTTCAAAAACGGATTTTTTTTGTCTCTTTTGAACACGAACACATGCAAAACCCATACCTTCAATTTCTCCCAAAAAAATTATTTAGTATATTTTATTTTTGAGAGTCTTGCATGTTGGTGAAATATCAGTTTTTCGAAGAACAGATGATCTGGGTATATTTGGAATGGCATTCTCTAGAAAACCAATTTCTTAATTTTTTTTAAGAAAATTCAAAACATTTGCGTCTCTTACCTCTACGACTTTTACTTTTTTTTTTTAAATATATATTTCAACAACTTATTTTTTCAAAAAACGAACGAAGTGGGTCTACCCAAAACGACATTCTCTACGAACAAGTCTACTACGAACGTTGAAGCTATGTCATGCGAACTTCCATTTTTTACCCATAATCAACCATGTTTGGACAACTTTGATTTAGGATTGTGTTGTAAATGACTAATAGGAACCTTTATTTTCTATCGACTTTTTTCGACATTTAATTTCCATTGATTTACAGTAGTGTTCGTCTAACACCTAATTTTAAGTCTACGTTGCAGTTGTATCATGCGAACTCCCATTTTTCACCCATAATCAACAAAGTTTGCAGAGCTTTCGTTTAATATTTTGTTGTAGATGCCTATTAGGAATGTTTATTTTCTGTCGACTTTTGTGAACGTTGATTTTCGATCGATTTATAGTGAAGTTCGACTAACACCTGATTTTAAGGCTATGTTGTAGCTTTTCCATGCAAACTCCCATTTTTCACCAATAATCAAACAAAATTTGGAGAAATTAAATTCTAGATTGTGTTTTAGGTGACTATTACGAACATTTATTTTTTATTGGTTTTTGTGAATATTCATTTTGCATCAATTTACAGTCGAGTTCGACTAACATCTGATTTTTAGGCTACGTTGTAGTGAGTGATACGAACCCCGATTTTTCTCCTATAATAAACGAAGTTTAGATAAATTTGATTTTAGATTATGTTGTAGATGACTATTAGGAACCTTTATTGGCTTTCGTGAACATTGATTTTCCATTGATTTTAAGGCTACGTTGTAACAATTTCATGCAAACTCCCATTTTTCACCCATAATCAATCAAGTTTGGAGAACTTTGATTTTATATTATGTTGTAGATAACAATTAAGAACTTTGATTTTATATTGTGTTGTAGATAACACCTGATTTTAAGGTTACATTCGAGCTGTGTCATGCGACGTACCATTTTAATCCTATATTAAACAAAGTTTGAAAAACTTTCATTTTAGATTGTGTTGTAGATGACTTTAGTAAGCTTTATTTTTTATCAGTTTTCATGAACGTTGATTTTTTATCGATTTAAGATTGTGTGGTACATGACTATTAGAATCCTTTATTTTATATCGTCTTTCGTGAACATTGATTTTTGATCGATTTATAGCCATGTTCGTATAACACCTAGTTTTAAGGCTACGTTGCAGCTATGTCACGAGAACTCCGATTTTTCACCCACAATCAACCATTTTTGGAGAACTTTGATTTTTAATTCTGTTGTAGATGACTATTAGGATCCTTTATATTATATCGCCTTTTGTGAACTTTAATTTTTGATCCATTTACAGCCAAGTTCGTCTAACACCTAATTTTAAGGCTACGTTGTAGCTATGTCTTGTGAACTCCCACTTTTCACCCTTAATCCGCTAGATTTGGTGAACTTTTATTTTAGCTTGTGTTGTAGATGACTATTAAAAACCTTTATTTTGTATTGATTTTCATCTGTGTTGAATTTCCATTGATTTAATGTCGAGTTTGGCGAACACCTGATTTTAAGGCTATGTTGCAATTGTGTCATGTGAACTCCTATTTCTCACCTATAATCAACCATGTTTGGGCAACTTTGTTTTAGGATTGTGTTGTAGATGAAAAATAGGATCCATTATTTTATATCGACTTTCGTGAACAATTATTTGCGATTGAATGTGAACTCCTAATTTTCTCCCATAATCAACCAAGTTTGGAGAAGTATTAGTATAAATTGTGTTGTAGATGAGTATTAAGAACCTTTATTTTCTAACAGTTTTTGGTAATGTTTAATTTCCATCGATTTAATGTTGAGTTTGATGAACAACGCATTTTAAGGCTACATTGCAGCTGTGTCACATAAACTCCCATTTTTCACTGATAATCAACCATGTTTCGAGAAATTTAATTTATGATTCTATTGTAGATTGGCTATTAGGATCCTTTATTTTATATCACCTTTCGTTAATGTTGAGTTTTAATCGATTTACAACCTAGTTTGTCTAACACCTGATTTTAAGGCTACATTGAAATTGTGTCATGCGAACTCCCATTTTTCACCAATAATCAACCAAGTTTGGAGAATGTTGATTTTAGATTGTGTTGTAGATGATTATTAAGATCCTTTATTTTCTAGACTTAATGTCGAGCTTGGTGCAGACCTAATTTTAAGGCTACGTTGCATTTGTGTCACATGTACTCCCATTTTTCAAACATAATCAACCATGTTTCGAGAAATTTCATATAGGATTGTGTTGTAGATGACTATTCGGATCCTTTATTTTATATCTCCTTTCATGAACATTTATTTTATATCGATTTAGAGCCAAGTTTGTTTAACACCTAATTTTTACACTACATTTCAGCAATGTCATGTGAACTCCTATTTTTCACCCATAATCATCAAGGTTCAGAGAAATTTGATTTTAGATTGTGTTGTAGATGACTATGAGAATCCTTTATTTTATATTGCCTTTTGTGAACATTCATTTTTGATCGTAGTACAACCAAGTTCATCTAACACTTGATTTTAAGACAACGTTGCAGCTGTGTCATGTGAACTCCCATTTATCACCCATAATCAACCATTTTTTGGAAAAGTTTGATTTAGGATTGTGTTATAGATTACAATTAGGATACTTTATTTTATATCGACTTTCCTAAAAGTTAATTTTCAATTGATTTAGAGCCAATTTCGTCTAACACCTGATTTTAACTCTATGTTTCAGTTGTAATATGCAAACTCCCATTTTTCACCTATAATCAAAAAGGTTTGGAGAAGTTTGATTTTAGATTTTGCTGTAGATGACTATTAAGAACCTTTATTTTCTATAGATTTTTGTCAATGTTGAAATTCCATCCATTTAATGTTCTGTTTGGCGAATATGTGAGTTGTAGGCTACATTGCAGCTGTGTCATGTGAATTCCCATTTTTCACGCATAATCAACCAGTTTAGAGAACTTGTATTTAGGATTTTTTTGTAGATGACTAGTAGGATCCATTATTTTATATCACCTTTCATGAACATTGATTTTTGATCGATTTATAGCCAAGTTCATCTAACACCTGATTTTTAGGATATATTGCAGCTATGTTAGGCGAACTCCCATTTTTCACCCATAATCAACTAGGTTTGGAGAACTTTGATATTAGATTGTGTTGTTAATGTTGAATTTCCATTGATTTAATGTCAAGTTCGACGAATACCTTATTTTAAGGTTATGTTGCACCTGTCTCACATGAACTCCCATTTTCCACACATAATCAACCATGTTTGAAGAACTTTGATTAAGGACTGTGATGTAGATGACTATTAGGATCCTTTATTTTATATCACCTTTCATCAATCGTGATTTTTTTTTCAATTTACAACCAAGTTCTTCTAACATCTAATTTTGAAGCTACGTTGCAGTTGTGTCATGCGAACACCCATTTGTCACTTATAATCAAGCAAGTTTGGAGAAGTTTGATTTTAAATTGTGTTGTATATGACATTAGGAACCTTTACTTTCTATCAATTTTTGTGAATATTGAATTTCGATCGATTTAATGTCGATTGCAGATGTGTTACACGAACTCCCATTTTTCACCCATAATCAACCATGTTTGGAGAAATTTCATTTAGGATTATGTTGTAGATGACTATTAGGACCCTTTATTTTATATCGCCTTTTGTGAACTTTGATTTTCAATCAATTTCCAGCCACGTCTATTTAACACCTGATTTGAAGGCTGTATTACAATTGTGTCATGCACACTCCCATTTTTCACCCATAATCAACCAATTTTGGAGAACTTTGATATTAGATTGTGTTGTAGATGGCTATTAAGAACCTTAGTTTCTATCATTTTTTATGAATGTTCAATTTCCATTGACTTAATGTCGAGTTCAACGAACTTTTAATTTTAAGGCTACCTTGCAGTTGTGTCATGTGAACTCCCATTTTTCACCCATAATCAACAATGTTTGGAGATTTTGATTTAGGATTGTGTTGTACATGACAGTTAGGATCCTTTATTTTATATCAACTTTCGTGAACGTTCATTTGTGATTGAATGCGAACTCCCAATTTTCACCCATAATCAACTAGGTTTGGAGAAGTTGGATTTTAGATTGTGTTCTAGATGACTATTAAGAACCTTTATTTTCTAAGGGTTTTTGTTAATATTTAATTTCCATCGAGATAATGTTGAGTTTGATGAACACCTCATTTTAAGGCTACATTTCAGCTGTGTCATGGGAACTCCCATTTTTAACCCATAACCATGTTTGGAGAACTTTGATTTAGGAGTGTATTGAAGATGAATATAAGCATTCTTTATATTATATCACCTTTTGTGAATGTTTATTTTTGATCAAATAACAACCAAGTTCGTTTAACACTTGAGTTTTAAGGCTACTTGTAGCTGTTTCATGCGAACTCCCCATTTTCACCCATAACAGGCCAAGTTTGGAGAAGTTTGATTTTAGACTATGTTGTAGATGACTATTAAGAACCTTTATTTTTTATCGATTTTCGTGAATATCAAATTTCCATTGATTTAATGTCAATTTCAATGAACACACCTAATTTTAAGGCTACGTTGCAGTTGTGTCACACGAACTCCCGTTTTTCACCCATAATCAACAATATTTCGAGAACTTTGATTTAGGATTGTGTTGTAGATGGCTATTAGGATCGTTTAATTTATATTACCTTTCGTGAACGTTGATTTTTGATCAATTTACAGCCATGTTTGTGTAACACCTGATTTTAAGGCTACGTTGAAATTATCTCATGCGAACTCCAATTTTTCTCCCATAATCAACCAGGCTTGGACAACATTGATTTTACATTGTGTTGTAGATAACTATTAAGATCCTTTATTTTCTAGACTTAATATCGAGTTTGGTGAAGACCTTAGTTTAAGGTTACGTTGCATTTTTGTCACGTGTACTACCATTTTTCGCACATAATCAACCATGTTTCGATAAATTTCATTTAGGATTGTGTTGTAGATGACTATTAGGATCCTTTATTTTATATCTGCTTTCATGAACGTTGATTTTTTATCGATTTAGAGCCAATTTTGTCTAACACCAAATTTTTATGCTACGTTTCAGCAATGTCATGCAAACTCCCATTTTTCACCCATAATCATCAAGGTTTGGAGAAATTTAATTTTAGATTATGTTGTAAATGACTATAAGGATCCTTTATTTTATATCGCCTTTCATGATCATTGATTTTTGATTGAAGTACAACCAAGTTCGTCTAACACTCGATATTAAGGCTATATTGCTTCTGTGTCAAGTGAACTCCCATGTTTCACCCATAATCAACCAGCTTGGGAGAAGTTTGATTTTAGATTGTGTTCTATATGACTATTACGAACCTTTATCTCCCATCGATTTTTGTGAATGTTGAATTTTCATCGATTTAATCTCGAGTTCGTCGAATACCTGATTTTAAAGCTACATCGGAGCTGTGTTTCACGAGCTCCCATTTTTTACCCATAATCAACCATGTTTGGAGAAACTTGATATAGGATTGTGTTATAGATGACTATTAGGATCCTTTATTTTATATCGCCTTTTGTGAAAGTTGATTTTTAAATGATTTATAGCCAAGTTCAGCTATCACCTGATTTCAATGTTACGTTGCAATTGTGTCATTTGAACTCCCATTTTTCACACATTATCAACTAGGTTTGAAGAACTCTGCTTTTAGATTGTGTTGTAGTTGACTATTAAGAACCTTTATTTCCATTGATTTTATTTGAGTTCAGCGCATAGCTGATTATAAGGCTACATTGCAGCTGTGTCACGTGAACTTCCACTTTTCACCTAGAATCAACATTGTTTGGAGAAATTTGATTTAGGATTCTATTGTAGATAACTATTAGGATCCTTTATTTTGAATTTCCTTTCATGAACATTGATTTTCGATCAATTTACAACAAAGTTTGTCTACCACCAGGTTTTAAGGCTACGTTGCAACTGTGTAACGTTAACTCCCATTTTTCACCCATAATCGACAATGTTTGGAGAAGTTTGATTTAGGATTATATTTTAGATGACTATTAGGATCCTGTATTTTATATTTCCTTTCGTGAACGTTGATTTTCAATTGATTTACAACCAGGTCCATCTTACACCTGATTTTAAGTCTATGATAATTAACCAAGTTAGGAGAGATTTGATTTTAGATTGTGTTGTTGATGACTATTAGGAACCTTTATTTTCTATTTACTTTTGTGAACATTTTTTTTCCATTGATTTACGGTCGAGTTCGACTAACACCTAATTTTATGCCTATGTTGTAGCTGTGTCATGCGAACTCCCATTTTTCCTGCATAATCATCTAAGTTTGGAAAATTTTGATTTTACATTGTGTTGTAGATGACTATTAGGAACATCTATTTTCCATCAACTTACAATTGAGTTCAATGAACTCATTTAAGGCTACGTTATAGCTTTTTCATGCGAACTCCCATTTTTGACCCATAATCAGCCATGTTTGGAAAACTTTAATTTTAGATTGTATTGTACTATTAGGAATCTTTCTTTTCAATTGGCTTTTTCGAATGTTGATTTTCCATCTATTTATAAACGAGTTAAGCTAACACCTGATTTAAGGCTAAGCTGCAGCTATGTCATGTGAACCCCCATTTTTAACCCATAATCAACCAAGTTTATTCATCTGCTTCTAACACCCGATTTAAGGCTAAGCTGCAGCTGGGTTTGCATTCTCTACAAAACCCATTTCTCAAGTTTTTCTTAAGAATATTCAAAAAAATTGCATCAGTTACCTCGACTGCTTCTACTTTTAAAAAAAATATCTTTTTGAACAACTTATTTTTTCAAAGAATAGGCGATCTAGGACTGTTTACCACACGAGTACCTACAAAGAGTGATCCCACAATAGTGGTTTACTATTTTTGGCCAAATTGGACACTGAAATTATTATTTTTAACTAAATATTCACATTCGAGCACCTATAGCGGCTAAACCGTGAGGAATTTGAAGATGATGCAAACTCTCTCATCACATTTTGTTTGTAGATTCTAAACATATATTTTTCAAAAAATTTGGAATCAGATCGCAGTTCTTTTTCCATCTTCCATGAAAACTGGGCTTTTTTAGAAAACAACATTTATAAAAAGTGACGCACACCGTATAACACATATCTTTTTTTCCATAAAGGATAAAATTCTAATCTTTCAAATTTAGATTTGTGACTTCGATACCTAGTGCTTCCACTTGGTTAGGTAGTTTTTTATTGAATATTTTTTCTTTTTGAAGTTTCGAAGTCAAACCAATTACAATTGAGACATAGCGCAACCGTATAACACGAAAATTTTTCGGTATATATCAAAATTCAATTTATTTATTTTGGTGGATCAAGGACTTCAATATCTGGTGCACTCGTATTTTAAATTTTTTTTTTTAATAATCTGATATTTTTCCACATGTGTGGAACAAAGACCTTCACTTTTGGTGACAAAGTGTATTTAATAAAACTTAAAAAATAAATACATAATAAAACTAAAACATATAAAAATTATATTCCTTGGATAGCTCGTTCCAAGGACTACCTGATTCAAGTTCGGCTTGTGAAGGCTCTGCCATTTTCATGTTCAACCGAGCTCCGAAGTGCAAAAATTTAGTGTTTTTTTGAGAATTTTTTAAAACATGAAGGAAATAAGGGGTTCGCTCGAACCCAGGTTCGGCCGAACCCGCTCCCCAAAAGGGGTTTTCGTGCGGATTTTGTCTGTGCATGTAATTAATGGGTTCGCTCGAGAAGTTTGATTTTAGATTGTGTTGTAGATGAATATTAAGAACCTTTATTTCCTATCGATTTTTCGTGAATGTTGAATTTCAACCGATTTAATTTCAAGTTCGCCAAACACCTTATTTGAATGTTACATTGCAACTGTATCATGTGAACTCCCATTTTTTACCCTTAATCAACCTTGTTTGGAGAACTTTGTTATAGGATTGTGTTCTAGATGACTATGAGGATCCTTTATTTTTTATCGCCTTTCGTAAACGTTGATTTTCAGTCAATTTACAACCAACTTCGGCTAACACCTAATTTTTAAGCTGCATTGCATTTGTGTCATTCAAACTCCCATTTTTCACACATAATCAACTAGGTTTGGAGATGATTGATTTTAGATTGTGTTGTAGATGACTATTAAGAACCTTTATTTTCTATCGATTTTTGTGAGTGTTGAATTTCCATCGATTTCATATCGAGTTCGGGAACACCAGATTTTAAGGCTACATTGCAGATGTGTCACACAAAATCCCACTTTTCACTGATAATCAACAATGTTTGGAGAACTTTGATTTATGATTGTGTTGTAGATAACTTATTGGGATCCTTTATTTTGCATTTCCTTTTATGAGCTTTGATTTTTGATCAATTTACAAACAAGTTTGTCTACCACATGGTTTTAAGGTTACATTGCTACTGTGTCCTGTGAACTTTTATTTTTCACCCATAGTCAACCAGGTTTGGAGAACTTTGATTTTTGATTGTGTTCTAGATGACTATTAAGAACCTTTATATTCTATCGGTTTTCATGAATGTTGAATTTCCATCGATATAATGTCGAGTTTGGAAAACCCCTGATTTTAAGTCTACGTTGCATCTATGTAACATGAACTCCAATTTTTCACCCATAATCAACCTTGTTTGGAGAATTTTGATTTAGGATTGTGTTTTACATGACTATTAGGATCCTTTATTTTATATTGCCTTTCGTGAATGTTGATTTTCGATCGATTTAGAGTCAAGTCCGTCTAACACGTGATTTTAAGGCTACGATAATCAACCAAGCTAGGGGAGCATTAATTTTAGATTGTGTTGTAGATTATTATTAGGAACCTTTGTTTTCCATCAATTTACGTTCGAGTTCGGCTAACACTTGATTTTAAGGCTACGTTGTAGTTGTTTAATGCGAACTCCTATTTTTCCTGCATAAACATCCAAGTTTGGAGAAATTTGATTTTAGATTTTGTTGTAGATGACTAATAGAACATTTATTTTCTAACGACTTTTGTGAACATTGATTTTCAATCGACTTAAAAATGATTTCGATTAACACCTCATTTTAAGGCTACATTACAGCTGTGTCATGCGAACTCCCATTTTTGACCCATAATCACCCATATTTGAAGAACTTTATTTTTAGATTATGTTGTAGACGACTATTAGTAACCTTTCTTTTCAATTGACTTCTATGAATGTTGATTTTCCATTTATTTACAGACAAGTTTGGCTAACACCCGATTTAAGGCTAAGTTGCATTTGTGTCATGTGAACAACAATTTTTAACTCAAAATCAACCAAGTTTGAAGAACTTTAATTTTAGATTGTGTTGTATATGACTATTAGGAACCATTATTTCTGTTGGCTTTCATGAATGTTAATGAAAAATCAAATTTTCATAAAAAGGATGATCTAGGTCTACTTGGAAAAACATTCTCTACAAAACCCATTTCTCAAAAAAAAAAAATTTAAAAATAATTGCCTTTGTTACACCTCTACTATTTTAATTTAAAAAAAAAAAATCTTTTTCAAGAACAACTTATTTTTTTGAAAAAACAGATGATATGGGTTTAGTCATAACGACATTCTCTACAAAACCCATTTCTCAGTTTTTTCTTAAGAAAAATTAAAAAATTTCCTTTGTTACCTCTACTGCTTCTAATTTAAAAAAAAACCTATCTTTCTTTAGAACAGCAACTTATTTTTTTGAAAAAATGGATGATCTACGTCTCTTTAGCACACGAGCACCTACAAAACCCATATCTTCGATTTACCCCAAAAAAATTGCTTCCTAGAATCTATTCTTGAGGGTTTATTGCATGTTGGTGAAAAATCAATTCTTTGAAAAACAAACTATCTGGGTTTACTTAGAACGACATTCTCTACAAAACCCATTTCTCAAATTTTTCTTAAGAAGATTCAAAAAATTGGCCTCTATCTCTACTACTACTTTTCTAAAAAAATAAAATTTCAAGAACAACTTATTTTTTTAAAAAATGGATGACCTGGGTCTCTTTAGCACATGAGCACGTGCAAAACCCATATGTTCGATTTCACCCAAAAAAATTGTTTCGTAGATTCTATTTTTGAGGGGTTCTTGCATGTTGGTGAAAAATATTTCTTTCGAAAAACGAACAATCTGGGTCTACTCAGAACGACATTCTCTACAAAACCAATTTCTCATATTTGTCTTAAAAGGATTCAAAAAGTTTGCCTCTGTTACCTCTACTACATCTACTTTTTAAAATAAACTATCATTTTCAAGAACAACTTATTTCTTCAAAAAACGGATGATCTGGGTCTCTTTAGCACACAAGCAGCTTCAAAACCCATATCTTCAATTTTTACCCAAAAAAATTGTTATCAGCTTTCATGAATGTTGATTATCCATCGATTTACTAGCAAGTGTGTATGACACCTAATTTTAAGCTACGTTTGTAGCTGTCTCATACGAACTCCCATTTTTCTCCCATAATCAACCAAGTTTGGAGGATTTTGATTTTAGATTGTGTTGTATATGACGATTATGAACCTTTATTTTCTATCGCGTTTTGTGAGCGTTGATTTTCCATAGATTTACAATCGAGTTCATATAACACCTGATTTTATGGCTACATTGCAACTATGTCATGCGAACTCCCATTTTACACCCATAATCAACCATGTTTGGAGAACTTTTATTTAGGATTGTGTTGGAAATGACTATTAGGAAGCTTTATTTTCTATCGACTTTCATGAACATTTATTTTCCATTGATTTACAGCAAAGTTCGGCTAAAACCTGATTTTAAGTCTATGTTGCAGTTGTGTCATGCGAACTCCCATTTTTCACCCATCATCAACAAAGTTTGGAGAGCTTTGGTTTTTATATTGTGTTGTGGATGCCTATTACGAACGTTTATTTTCTATCCGATTTCGTAAACGTTGATTTTCCATCGATTTACAGTGAAGTTTGGCTAACACCTAATTTTAGGGCTATGTTGCAGCTTTGCAATGCGAACTCCCATTTTTCACCCATAATCCACCAAATTTGGAGAACTTTGATTTTAATTTAGTTTTAGATGACTATAAGGAACCTTTATTTTCTATCGGCTTTCATGAACGTTGATTTTGCTTTATTTTTCTATCGGCTTTCATGAACTTTGAATTTAGATTATGTTGTAGATGACTATTAGGAACATTTATTTTCTATTAGCTTTCATGAACATTGATTTTCCATTGATTTTGAGGCAAGTTCGACTAACAACTGAATTTAAAGCTACGTTGCAGCTATTTCATGTAAACTCCCATTTTTCACCCATAATCAATAAGCTTTGGAGAAATTTCATTTTATAATATGTTGTAGATGACTATTAAGAATCTTTATTTTATATCGGCTTTTGTGAACGTTAATTTTCCTTTGCTTTATAGTCAAGTTTTGCTAATACCTAGTTTTATTGGTAAATTGTAGGTTTGTCATGCAAACTCCCATTTTTTGAGAACTTTGATTTAGGATTGTGTTGTAAATGACTATTAGGAACCTTTATTTTTTATCGAATTTTGTGAACATTTATTTTCCATCAATTTGCAATCGAGTTCGGCTAACACTTGACTTTAAGGCTACATTGCAGTTGTTTCATGAGAACTCTCATTTTTTATCCATAATCAACAAAGTTTGGAGAACTTTGATTTTTATATTGTGTTTTAGATGACTATTAGCAACCTTTATTTTCTATCAGCTTTGGTGAATGTTTATTTTCCATCGATTTATAGCCAAGTTTGACTAACACCTTAATTTAAAGCTACGTTGCAATAGTGTCATACGAACTCCCATTTTTTACCCATAATCAACAATGGTTGGAGAACTTTGATTTTATATTGTCTTGTAGAAAATAATTAAGAACTTTGATTTCAAGGCTACGTTTGAGTTGTGTCATGCGACCACCCATTTTAAACCTATAATAAACAAAGTTTGAAGAACTTTGATTTTAGATTGTGGGATGACTATTAGTAAGCCGTATTTTTTATTAGTTTTCGTGAACGTTGAATTTTTGTCGATTTACAGTCGAGTTTAACTAACACTTGATTTTAAGGCTACATTGTAGTTGCGTCATGCAAACTCCCATTTTCTTACCAATAATAAATGAAGTTTGAAGAATTTTTAGGTTATATTATGTTGTAGATGACTATTAGGAACCTCCAATTTCTATTAATTTTCATGAATTTTTGAAAAGCCGCATTTAGATAACACCTGATTTTAAGGCTACTCTTCAGCTGTGTCATGTGAACTCCTATTTTTCACCCATAATGTATGGAGAAATTTGACTTTATTTTGTATTGTAAATGACTATTAGGAAACCTTTATTTTCTATCGGCTTTCATCAATGTTGAATTTACATTGATTTATAGTTGAGTTCAGGTAACACCATTTAAGGCTACATTGCAGATGTTTCATCCGATCTGCCATTTTTCACCGATAATCAAACAAGTTTGGAGAACTTTGATTTTAGATTGTGTGTTGTAGAAACCTTTATTTTCTATAGCCTTTATTTTTCACCCGTAATCAACCAGGGTTGGAGAACTTTGTTTTTATATTGTGTTGTAGATGACTATTAGGAACCTTTATTTTCTACCGGCTTTCATGAAAATTGATTTTGCATCAATTTATAGTTGAGTTCAGGTAACATCTGATTTTTAGGAAACGTTATATAGTGTATCATACGAACCCCCTTTTTTCTCCCATAATCAAAGAATTTTTTATAACTATGACTTTAGATTGTGTTGTAGATGACTATTAGGAACTTTTATTTTCTATTGGCTTTCATGAATGTTGATTTTCCATCGATTTTCGAGCAAGTTAGGCTAACACCTGATTTTAAGGCTACATTGGAGATGTTTCATGCAAACTCGCATTTTTCATGCAATCCTGTTGGAGGGTCTATCCCTATGAGTCACTCATCAATTGTAACTATTGCAGAAAGTGAGCGTACCACTCATTTGACCATAGAGTTAGAATTCCTGAAGAAGATTTTATCTCAAGTGACCACTGAGATGGCTCAACTCAAACTTAACCCCCCCCCCCTAGGAACCAAAATCAGAATCAAGGTTACTAGAATCAGGGAGGGTATTCCAACCAAAATTAACTACTCCAATCAGAATGCCAATCAAAATCAAAGGAATTTTCTGTGCTTAAACTTCCCCCACCAAAACAATCAAAACCAGAATAGCGCTTACAACTAGAGACCCAATAATAATAGCCAATGGAATATTGGACCAAATAGTAGGGGAGTTCCCCATAACTATCAAGCCAATGAAGATAAACCACAAACTGTAAACATTGCAAATATGAACTTCATGACTAACTGGTGCAAGCTACATGACACTGATGTACATTTTGAAGTTAACTACCCAGAGATGGAGAAAGTGTTTAAGATCATGCAAGCTGATTCCCAACCACTGCAAGGTACTCCCAACAAAGGTGGTAGATCTGTGGAGATAGCCATGGCTTTTGAGACCTATGACGAAGGATCCCTCTTCCCGAGGCAAGAGGAAAATGAACTAGAAATAGATACTTATGATAATCAGGCTTTTCAAACCAAGGGAGGCCATTTTCTTAGAAATCAGAACAACCGACCATTTACTACATCTGCCCCTCCCAACACCATGGTTCCCCCTAGCCAAGACGCTAACAACAATCCACCTCCACCAAAGGGCCCACCTGAGTTTCTAAGTAGAGGTAATTTTGCATTCATTCCTAAATACCAGATGTATGATAATGTGGAATTGGATTTCATTTCAGAAATGAAGAAACAAAAGACCTCTTTGTCATTCTTTGACATCCTGAAGTGGTGCCTTACCCAACGTGACATCTTGTTGAAGGGCTTGGAAGAGGCAGATCGATTGAAAGAAATACTAAGGTGACTCCAACTACTAACACAAATGCGATCTTATACCGAGGTAAGACGGGGACACTCCCATTCCTATTGAATCTGAGAATATTCGGGAATAATCTACATGATAGCCTTTTGGATTCTGGAGCATCAAGTAATGTTACGCCTTTCTTTATTTCTGAAAAGTTGGGTTTAAGACTATTTCAAACTCATAAGAAAGTAAAATAGTTAGACAAAACTGAGGTTAATGTTGTAGGAGAACTAAAAATTGTACATGTGCAAATTGGATCAGACCCGCAGATCCAAAAGTATATGGATATTCAAGTTGTTGATATCCCTGAAGCATACGACATGCTGCTAAGCTGGGATTTGATGAAGAGTATCGGAGGTTATCTCTCCCTAGATTTTTCACATGTGGGTTCCATGGAAAGGGGTAGCAACTTAGATTAGGATCGAAAGTGAACCTTGTCTGAAACATATGATCATGGAGTATGGCTGCCCTAACGAAGTAGCTTATTTTGAAACTGAGGTAGGAGTGTATAGGAGGGAAGAAATTATGACCTTTTCTTTGTTTAACCCTAACTGTTCACCATCTTTAGAGCATAGTGACCATATGACCACTGTCAACTAGCAAGTTTGAATTCAGAAATTGCAACTAGATAAGTTGGTTCTGAGGGAAGATGTTGATTTGTGGAGTCTGTTACTCCCGAACTGGTGCAGGGTCCATTACCAGAATCATTCTGAGCTAATGTGTCAGTCTTGTTTAGACATTTTGAACCATGTCTATCAATTGGGAGAGACCCCAAGACACAGTCCCCAAATGTCTCCAAACTAGTTTCCTTTTGAAGCTAAGGATGTGATCGTTCTGAAAAGGACAAACAACGCCAAGGAAGAAGTCTTACCCCTAGCTGGTCAGGGTCAGATCTTACATTCTGATTCGCAAAAAAAGGTTCAAGAACTTCACAACTTGCCTCCCACACCTACCCCTGCTAACCTTCTGATTCTTAGGGAGTTGCCAAAAATAAACTCAATTGTGAAACTGTTGATCAAGATGAGATGCAAAAAATAGTTTCTGCACATGTCTTAATTGTTAGTGAAATCTTTGATGATCGTCATTTACAAAAGTCTCATGATCTAGATATCTTGAACCCGTTTGAGTCGCCACCTATTTCTCGTAAACAATCACCCATAGCTGACTTGAAGAAAGAAATCCCAACACAAGATTAACTATTGATACTCAAATTTGATGGTTCCAAGTCTTAAACAGGGAGTGGAGCTAGAATAAAACTAACAAACATGAAAGGGAAAACATATTTTGCTTCTTATCGCTTACAGTTTGGTTGCACTAACAATATCATAGAAGCACTTGCTAGGGGACTGATGTTTGCACACTAGAAGAAAGTTACAGCTCTTATAGTCATGGGAGATTCTGAGGTAATTGTTAATTAGGTTCACAACTAATACACATGCCATAACAAGAGGTGGGTTGCATACAAGAACCATGTGTGGAACATGATAGAGGATTTTGATGCTTTTAGAATTAAATTGATTCCCGAAGAAGATAAACAAAATGTAGACACACAAGCTATTGCTGCAAGTACCTTGGAACCCATGCAGGATTCCAAGTTGAATATTCTTTGTAGAATTAGTCTTGACTCCAACCATTCCTCACAACATCTAGAACTTCTAGGATTTTGAGGATGATCAGCATATACTTGCCTTCTTGGCAAGCTCAAATGTCTTCGAAGGGAAAATCATCGATGAAACTATAGGGATCAGGTAGATTGGGATCGACCAAATTGTGGTGTAGAGGGAATAATCAATCTGAAAACCAATAGCATTGGAAAGAATCTTTGATTCTGATTCTCAAGCTTGTGAAAGGTTACCTACATATAGTGATGGAAGGAAGTACGAACCCTATAATTTGGCATATTCGGGTCTAGAGAAAAAATTATTTTTTGGCAAGACTTGCTCAAAGCACATTCAAGATAAAATCTTGAATGTACATCAAATAGATATTGCAGCAATCAGTTGGGGTTATGAAGATCTGAAAATGTTTGTTACTTTGGTAATAACACATACTATCCCTTTCAAACCTAAAGTGAAGCCCTTCCATCAAAAGTAGCGCCTATTATGCCTTGATTAAACCTCTGATTCTTAAAGAGGTATAGAAGCAGCTATTAGTAAGAATATTTTTTCCAGTAAGGCATTCAACTTGGGTAGCAAATTTTTTCCCTATTCATAAAAAGAGTGGGGAAATCAGATTATGTGTCGACTTTAGAAACCTACCTCATGTGAGGCAGGGTCTTTCCAGAAAATTCCGTTATATTGTAGCTGATATTAAGAACCTTTATTTTCTATCAGTTTTCATGAATGTTGATTTTAGATCGATTTACAGCCAAGTTTTCATCTAAAATTTGATTTTAAGGCTACGTTGCAGCTATGCCGTGCAAACTCCCATTCTTCACCCATAATTTAGGATTGTGTTGTAGATCACTATTAGGGTCCTTCAATTTATATCGCATTTCATGAAAATTGATTTTTGATCGATTTACTGCTAAGTTCGGCTAACTCCTAATTTTAAGGCTATGTTGCAGTTGTGTCATTCAATCTCCCATTTTTCACCCATAATCAACTAGATATGGAGAAGTTTGATTTTTGTTTGTGTTGTATATGACTATTAAGAACCTTTATTTTCTACCAATTTTTGTGAATGTTGAGTTCGACAAACACCTAATTTCAAGGCTATGTTGCAGTTGTGTCACTCGAACTCCCAATTTTCACGCATAATCAATTTTTTTTGGAGAAATTTGATTTAGGATTGTGTTTTAGATAACTATTAGGATCCTTTCTTTTGTATCGCCTTTCATTAACGTTGTTTTTTGATCGTTTTAAAATAAAATTTGGCTAACAGCTGACCCTAAGAGTACGAAAATCAACAAACTTAGGAAAGATTTGATTTTAGATTTTGTTGTAGATGACTTTAGGAACCTCTATTTTGTATCGACTTTCGTGAAAATTTATTTTCCATCAACTTACAACCGAGTTTGACTAATACCTCATTCTAAGGCTACATTACAGTTGTGTCATGCAAACTCTCATTTTTCACCCATAATCAACCATGTTTGAAGAACTTTAATTTTAGATTATGTTGTAGACGACTATAAGGAACCTTTTCTTTTCAATTGTCTTCTATGAATGTTGATTTTCCATTTATTTATAGTCAAGTTTGGCTAACACCTTATTTAAGTTTAAGTTGCAGTTGTGTCATGTGAACCCCCATTTTTAACCCATAATCAAGAAAGCTTGAAGAACTTTAATTTTAGATTGTTTTGTATATGACTATTAGGAACCTTTATTTCCATCAGCTTTCATGAACGTTGATTTTTCATCAATCTTACATGCTGGTGAAAATCAGTTTTTCAAAAAATGGACGATCTTGGTCTACTCGAATGACATTCTCTACAAAAACCAATTTTTAGATTTTCTTTAGAAAATCTAAAATAAATGCCTTTGTTACTTCTACTGCTTCTAGTTTTCAAACAAATCTATCTTTTTCAAAAACATCTTATTTTTTTCAAAAAGCGGATGATCTGCAGGTTTGTTAAACACATGATCACCTACAAAACCCATATCTTAGATTTTTTCAAAAATAAAATTGTTTCGTAGATTCTATTCTTGATGGGTTCTTATATTTGGAGAAAAGACTATTTTTTGAACAATAGAAGATCTGGGCCTACTCAGAATGACATTCTCAACAAAACCCATTTCTCAGATTTTTCTTAAGAAGATTATAAAAATTGGCCTCTATATACCTCTACTATTTCTACTTCTCAAAAAAATCTATCTTTTTCAAAAAAACTTATTTTTTCATAAAACGAATGATCTAGGTCTCTTTAGCACATGAGCACTTGCAAAACCCACATCTTCGATTTCTCCCAAAAAAAATTGTTTCGTAGATTTTATTTTTGAGTGGTTATTGCATGTTGTTGGATAATAAGTTTTTCGAAAAATGGACAATCTAGGTTTACTTAGATTGACATTCTCTACAAAACCCATTTCTCAGAGTTTTCTTAATAAGATTCAAAAAAATTGCCTCTGTTACCTCTACTGCTTCTTTTAAAAAAATATATTTTTCAACAACAACTTATTTTTTCATAATACGAACAATCTGGATCTCTTTAGCACATGAGCACCTACAAAACCCATATCTTCGATTTTTCAAAAAAACATTGTTTCGTAAATTCTATTTGTGAGGTTCTTGCATGTTGGTGAAAAATCCCTTTTTCGAAAAAAAAAAACGAATTGGGTCTTATTCAGAACGACATTCTCTACAAACCCGTTTCTCAGATTTTTCTTAAAAAGACGAAAAAAATTTGATTTTCTTACCTATACTACTTCCACTTTTCAAAGTAATATATCTTTTTCCAGAACAACTTATTTTTACAAACAATGGACAATCTAGATTTCTTTAGCACAAGAGCAGCTACAAAACCCATATCATCGATTTTTCCCAATAGAAAATGTTATCAACATTCATGAATATTGATTTTGTATCAAGTTACAGGGGAGTTTGGCTAAGAACTGATTTTAAGGCACGTTGTGTAGCTGTGTCATGCAGACTCCCATTTTTCTACCATAATCAACCAAATTTAGAGAATTTTCATTTTAGATTGTGTTGTATATGACTATTAGGAATATTTATTTTCTATCGACTTTTGTGAATGTTTATTTTCCATCGATTTACAATCGAGTTAGCATAACACCTGATTCTATGCCTATTCGGAACGTTTATTTTCTATTGCCTTTCGTGAACATTGAGTTTCCTTCGATTTACAATGAAGTTCAGCTAATAACCTGATTGTAAGGCTATGTTGTAGCTGTGCCATGCGAACTCCCATTTTTCACCCATAATCAACCAATTGTGGAGAAATTTGATTTTAGATTGTGTTTTATATGACTATTAGGAACCTTTATTTTCTATCAGCTTTTGTGAACATTGATTTTGCATCAATTTACTATCGAGTTCGGCTAACATCTGATTTTAAGGCTATGTTGTAGTGTGTCATGCAAACCTCCATTTTTCTCCCATAATCAATTAAGTTTGGACAACTTTGATTTTAGATTGTGTTGTAGATGACTATTAGGAACCTTTAATTTCTATTGGCTTTCGTGAACATTGATTTTCCATCAATTTTCAGGCAATTTTGGCTAACACAAGATTTTAAGGTTATGTTGTAGCTATTTCATGCAAACTCCCATTTTTCTGCCATAATAAATCAGGTTTGGAGAAATTTGATTTTCTATTATGTTGTAGATGACTATTAATAACCTTTATTTTATATCAACTTTTGTGAATGTTGATTTACCATTGATTTAAAGCCGAGTTTGGCTAACACCTGATTTTAATGCTACATTGCAGCATTGTCATGTGAACTCCCATTTTTCACCCATAATTAACCAGCTTTGGAGAAGTTTGATTTTAGATTGTGTTGTACATTACTATTAAGATCCCTTATTTTCTATCAGTTTTTGTGAATGTTGAATTTCCATTGATTTAATTATCGAGTTTGACGAACAATTAATTTTAAGGCTGTGTTTCATCTGTTTCACAAAAACTTCCATTTTTCACCCATAATCAACCATGCTTAGAGAACATTGATTTAGGATTGTGTTGTAGATGACTATTAGAGGAACCTTTATGGCCACGTTTTAGGATTTTGATTTTAGATTGTGCTGTAGATGACTATTAAGAACCTTTAATTTCTATTGGTTTTCGTGAATGTTGTATTTCCATTGATTTAATGTCCACTTCATCGAAGACACAATTTTATGGCTACATTACTTCTATGTCACGCAAACTCCCATTTTTCACCCATAATCAACCATGTTTGCAGAACTTTGGTTTAGGATTGTATTGAAGAGGTCTATTAAGAACTATTAGTTTCTATCGGTTTTCATGAATGTTGTGATTTCCATCAATTTAATGTTGAGTTCATCGAAGACCTAATTTTAAGGCTACGTTGCATCTATGTCATGCGAACTCCCATTTTTCACCCATAATCAATCGTGTTTGGAGAACTTTGATTTAAGGTTGTATTGTAGATGACTATTAGGATCCTTTATTTTATATCACCTTTCTTGAATGTTGATTTTTGATCGATTTACAGGAAAGTTCGTCTAACACCTGATTTTAAGGCTACCTTATAGGTTTCTTATGCGAACTCCCATTTTTCACCCAAAAATCAACGAGGTTTGGAGATGTTTTAGATTATGTTGTAGATGAATTTTAAGATCCTTTATTTTCTATCATTTTTTATGAATGTTGAATTTCCATCGATTTCATGTTGAGTCCGGTAAACACCTGATTTGAAGGCTACGATGCTATTGTGTCACATGAATTTTTCATTTTCCACCCGTAATCAACCATGTTTGGATAGCTTCGATTTACGATATTGTTATAGAATGACTATTACGATCCTTTATTTTATATCGTCTTTTAGTGAACATTAATTTTTGATCTTAATAGTAATGACCTTGTACTGACCTGTATGTTCTAGTTGATGATATGTAGAAACATGAACTAAAGAAGTGTTTTCCTGAATTTGACTTCGTCCATTCAAAATGGGTTGTTCGAAGAGAGTCCTTGTTCAACAATTTTTGGCATTAATGATGATGAATTGGATGTTGATTTTCAAATTCTTTTGGGTGACATATTTGAAGAGAATGCTGACAGCAATGCTTCATCTCAAGAAGAGGTGGGTTTGCAGACCTTGCAAGTTGATGACGTGTGTGATTTGCTGCTTAGTTCTTTTGGGGAGACCAAGAAAATTAATGACTTCGTGCATGAGATGAATACTGAAATGTTGGTAAACAGATATTCAATCTAGAAAATGAATCTCACTTTAGGTGATCCATGTGGGATTCTTCCTTTTGGTTCACATCCTGAAGTAAATTGTTCTAATTTCTTGATGTCCAAAAAGATTGTTGAGTCAGGTAAGGAAATTTTTTATCAAATTTTCTTAAAGGTTGACAAGGTTGACCATTTAATTGTTGATGCATGTACTTTAGAAAACATGATTGAAGTTGATAGTCCTGATGAAATTAAATACACTCGTTCATTGTTGGAAACTTGTCTTGATTGTAGCAAGAATAGGCCTAAAAGATTTAAACCAGGTTTGCGTGTCTTGAATGCTAATGATACATTGCTAATGGATGTCTTTTATGTTGACATGCACGTACTGGAGCGAAATGGAACGGTGTTTCTTGAGTTAATACCTCGAGAGGAGGAATTTGTACAACACAAGTCTACACCAGCAACTGAATGTCTTCTAAATCAGGTGATGTGTTTTCATTACCCTTTGTGTAATGATTTTCAGTTTGATTATGATATTGGGGACGATAAAATTGTTTGTGGGTAAATCATGACAAGGTTGAAAACCCACGACTGTTAATATTTCAAGCTTTATACCCTCAGAACGAATATAATGGACATAAACTTTACATTTTTTAGTATAAAGATAAATTTGCTAGGTTCAAAACCGTACCTAGTAAGTTAAGATTTTTGTGCATAATGAAAAATCGGTCAGGTTCATGTACACATTTTTACAATTTTCTTTTTATAGAACTTAGTTTTGGAGTTAGTTTAGGATTAGGATTATTTAGTGTTAGGTGTGGGTTTAGTTGGTTTTCTTTTTGTTTTTGTTCCTGTTCTTTGTGTTGGGTTTCTATTGTTTTTGTTTTTTGTGTCCTCTTCCTTTAGCTTTGTTTTTGGGTTTGTTGTTCTCTTTTGTTTTTGATCTTCTGTTTTGTTGTTGTTTGTTGTTTTTATTCTCGTTTTCTGTTTTAGTTTTGTTGGTTTGTTGTGTCTGTCTATGTATTCATTTCTTCTGCTCTTCTCTTTTGTTTGTTTATTTTCTTTTGTCTATGGGGCAAGGGGGGTTCCTCTCGTTGACAGTGAAGCTGAGCTATTGTATACAATTTATGTCAAAAGGTGAGTCTATTGAAAGTTTGTTGTTCATATTTTCAAACAATTGATCAGTCAGTAGCTTTGAAAACTTTGATTATCTTCATCCATTTCAGACTGGGGAATGTTAGCATGGATTAGGATTTGGTACATTATGCAGTTTTGGGGAGTTTTTGAAATTCTATCTTGGTCTACACATCTTAAGAGATCCATCAGTTAGTTTACATCAGGTGGGGGTAGCTCTATTCCAAGTGAAAAATCTAAAGGGTTACATTGCTTTCACGATATCCGCTATGGTTCTCAACCCACTACTTAGGTTTCATTGCTTAAGGATTGAGAGAAATAATAAATTATACTTCGAACAAATAAACACCTAGGAAAAAAAGAGGAAAAAAAAAAATTTCAAGAATGAAGTCAATCAGCATGGGTGATTCGAGTATCTCTACCAAGGCTATAGATGTATAGCTAGCAATAGAGCGATGCTTAGAGAGAACCAAAGGTATCTCTGTCGAAGCTATAGACAATGTCTAGCAGCAGAGCTATGCCCAGGATATCATTGCACGTCGAAAATGTAACTCAAAACTACATAGCTTAAGTAGGGTCTATTCCAGTTTGATCATGACAACGCTTATGGAGCGGAATCAATCATTTGCACACACAAACAAATTTCATTATAATCTCAAACCTCTATCGTGTCCTATCTTGATTGTGTTTGCACTTCTTCGATTGCTTAGAATGAGCAGAAACCAAAGATTTTGGGTATTTGGAGGGTTATGCATTTTAAAATGCTTAGAGAATTTTCCCAGTCGAGTCGCCATTTGTTATACCTTGCACACACGCCCAAACTTTTCCTTGGAAAATTCGGGGACCCCCTTTGTTTACTATTGTTTTGTTGATGGGTTTTGTCGTGTTGGCGCTTTGCAGTTCCCGTTTTCGTCATTTCTCCCGCCTTCATTCATTACTTGTCCACATTGTTTTGTAATGATCAGGTTGCGGATTGGAATTGACACTTCAAACCTTCGTCTTCTTCGTTTTTTCATTTTTTGTTTGCGTTGTTTGTGCTTTTCTTTCGTTATTTCTTTGTTTCCTTTTCCTAAGTTCTTTTTTTGTGTCTACTCTGACTTTGAAAAATACCGAAAAAAAAAACTTAGAAAATACAAAAAATAATAAAACATAAAAAATAGAAAAAAAATAAAAAGATTGTAAAAGATTAAATAAATAAATCTTAAAGTTTTTAAATTTAAAATATTTAAATTAATTAATCTTAAAAATGCCCAGAAAATAATCTTTTTGAAATATTGAAAAGATTATTTTAAAACTATAAAAATGAGAATAAATAATAAATGAATCTTTTTGTTTAAAAGATTTTAAAAATAAAAAACAATAAAAACAAATATAAAAATCATAAAAATTAAAACTTAGCACACCCGTAATGAATATTGAACTGGGCACTAAACTAAAAAAAAATGTGTGTTCACATTCTAAAATGGTCCCGACCTCGCCATAATAAAATATTTGCTTTTCAGAAGTGGAAATAATATTTAACCAAGCACTTAAAAAAAAAGGTTTCAGTTGCAAGTTTCATTTCGCCCACGACCGAAACTGGTTCTGCTCCCACTCCCACTTGGTGTCGGCTCTCACTCCGATCCCGCACACGAAGGAAGAAAGAAAATTTTTGATCCTGCCATGTAAAACCATTTGACAAGAGGAGGGATGCGCAAAGTGGATATGTAAAAGGGGTTTTGTGAAACTCTCATCCCTGATACCATGGCGAACAAAAATGCAAAATGTGAAGGCATAGACACTGCTTGTGAGCCATTTTAAAAAATACCTCAGAGAAATGTGATCTCATGGAATGCCTCAATTGCAAAATATGCGCAAATCTGGTTTGATGAAGATTTTAAAAACTTTCATGCAAATGCAATTGGTAGGTGTGGAGCTCCTTTCCACCCTGCCAAAGGTGAAGATGTGCCCAAGATATGGAGGCAGCAAATTGTTATACGAAATGCCTCAAGTGTTTTCATCTCATGGAACAACATGATTGTAGAGGAGGTCGTGCGACTGTTGATGGAAGGCCATCAACTAGAATCCAATGCTTGCGCAACAGGAAATTTCAAGGGAATGCCTTGACTGACATATGTGCAAGATGTGGAAGCACAAAAGTGTAGATGAAAACGTTAGCTAGTTGACAGAATGCTTCCCGAGATTTCATTTTCTGGAATGCAATGCTCACAGATTTTGGCGGAGAATGGGAGCATAGAAACGGTACACTACATGCTTGCCAGGGGCTTAGCAGGCTAGTGTACCGTTTGAATAAATGCCTTAAATTTATGTGATTTGATGCCAAACCGTGGTTGCAGGATCTATGCATGTGCGGAAAATGATGAATTTGAGACACTTTCGGTGAGATGTTGTAGTTGCAACTACCTTAACAGGCATGCATGCAAAGTGTCAAAGCATAGATGCGGGCATGTAAACTGTTTTACAGAATGCCCTGGGGAGAAACCATTTCGTCGAATCAAAGATGCAAAGAGGACAAACTTCCTCAAAGAAATGTAACTTCGTGGCATGCAATCATTGCACGATGTACACAAGATGGTTTTTTGATCGATAAAGTGGTACGAAATGTAGAAGTTGCAGCTTCCATAGTAAAACATCACCGCGGGCATGTCAAGAGTTTGACAGAATCCCTCTAAAAGATGTCGACTTCATGGAATGCGATGATTGTAGAGTGCTCACTGTTTGGGGAAATCCCTCTGAAGACTTGTTTTACATAATAGAGTGCAAGAATAGATAACAAAGCATTGAACTATTTGACTCCCCTAGTAAACAAAGCGGATCTATTAAGGGCTTCAGGAACCCTACAAGCATCAACCCAGATAGACAAATGCGAGAAATTTAAAAACGAGAGAGAGGAACGTGAAATACATGATTAGAAGGCATTAAAAACTTTCAACCAATTGCAATTGTCAGATCAAAGACGTAAAACGTGGAAGCATGGACGCCACACATGAACTGTTTAACAAAATCTCCAGCCATCCTTAATTTGTTATTATGGATGCTCAGAGTTGAGGCAACAGATCTCTTAGATTCTTATACACACACAACTAATGAGTCCGTACATTGAAATTATTGACTTGCATTAACCCGAATCATCTTGAATGAGATGTGCCAATTGCTATGTACAATTTATTTGGCATTGGTAAAATAGAGTTTGCCGTGGGGATCTCACTTTCTTTATTTCACAAATGTCTAGAGTTTCTTTCCAAATCAACTAAGATGATTGATAGTAATGAACTTTTTGATACCAGTATTGTTCAATTGGAAAGAGTTATGCACCAGGATTATGAGTATATGGGTGAAATGATTCAGATTATGAATGTTATTTTATGAGTTAGAATAACATTGATTTGAAAAGGGGGTTTTATTATTGTTATTTGAATCATGAACATATTGAAGTTTATGTGGATTCAATTGACATAATTTGAATTTAATTGATTTATGAAATAAATGATCAGTTGTTAAATTAATTAATGTGCTTTATGTTTTATAGGGACAATTTTGAAATGAAAAATTAGTAAAAGATTTGGAGATATCTTGCAAACTCACGTACAAAGAGGATATTTTATGAAGAGAGTGTTAAAAAATGACAGTGAACTAAAATCTTGGTGGTTCCATCTGGAGTAATTTTTGGAGAATGACGCAGATTTATGTAATACAAAAGGGGAATTTTAAGTGAAATCAGGAATTGTAATTGTGAACTGAAAGTCAACATAAGCCAAACTGGGGAGTTGAGTTTGAAATTGAGATCAGCTGAGGTTCAAGAAAGAGCTGAACAAAAAGTTATCTTTCTGACTTAATTGAATGCACAAAAAGCTACAACTTTTTGATGTCCTAGTTTGGGGAGGAAATTATGTAATTTTGAGCTATTAATTGTAAAATCAAGCTCATTGTAAAGGGTTAGAGACACAGTTGAGAACCAACTACCGGAACCTTCAGAGTTACATTACTATATGTTATTTTTCTATTTCAGGAGAAATAGGATAAAGATATTATGTTTAAATGTTGTTGTGTCAATTTGGCCATCAACAAGATCCTTTATCTTATATCACCTTTTGTGAATGTTGATTTTTGATCGATTTACAGCCAAGTTCATCTAGCTCGTACATTTAAGGCTATGTTATAGTTGTGTCATGCAAACTCCCATTTTTCACCCATAATCAACCATGTTTGGAGAAATTTGATTTATGATTGCGGTGTAGATGACTATAAGGATTTTTTAATTTTATATTACCTTTAACGAACATTTATTTTCAATTGAAGTATAGACATGTTTGTCCAACACCTGATTTTAAGGCTACATTGCAGCTGTGTTACGCAAACTCCCATTTTTCACCCATAATCAACCATGTTTGGAGAAATTTGATTTATGATTGCGTTGTAGATGACTATAAGGATTTTTTATTTTATATTGCCTTTCATGAACATTGATTTTCAATCGAAGTATACCCAAATTTGTCCAACACCTGATTTTAAGGCTTCATTGCAACTGTGTAATGCGAACTCGCATTTTTCACCCATAATCAACTAGGTTTTGAAAAGTTTGATTTTAGATTGTGTTGTAGATGACTATTAGGATCCTCTATTTTATATTGTCTTGTGTGAACGTTGATTTTTGATCGATTTACAACCAAGTTCATTTAACATCTACTTTAAAGGCCACGTTGCAGCTGTGTCATGCAAACTCCTATTTTTCACCCATAATCAACCAGGTTTGGAGAATTTTGATTATAGATAATGTTGTAGATGACTATTAAGAAGAACATTTATTCTCTATCAATTTTCATGAATGTTGAATTTCCATCGATTTTATGTCAAGTTGTGCCTACACCTGATTTTATGGCTACGTAGAAGCTATGTCACATAAGCTCCAAATTTTCACCCATAATCAACCATGTTTGGGAAAATTTTATTTAGGATTGTGTTGTAGATGACTATTATGATCCTTTATTTTATATCGCCTTTCATGAACATTGATTTTAGATCGATTTATAGCCAAATTCATCTAACTCTTGATTTTAAGGTTACTTTGCAACTCTCTCAATAGAAGTACCATTTTTCAACCATAATCATCCAAGTTTGGAGAAGCTTGATTTTAGATTGGGTTGTAGATTACAATTAAGAATCTTTATTTTGTATTAGTTTTCATGAATGTTGAATTTCCATCAATTTAATGTTGAGTTCTGCGAACACCTGATTTTAAGGCTACGTTGCAGCTGTGTCATTTGAACTACCATTTATAACCCATAGCCAACCATGTTTGGAGAACTTTGATTTATGATTGTGCTGTACATGACAGTTAGGATCCTTTACTTTATATCGACTTTCTTGAACGTTCATTTGCGATTGAATGCGAACTCAAAATTTTCACCCATAATCAACCAGGTTTGGGTAAATTTGATTTTAGTTTGTGTTGTAGATGACTATTAAGAACCTTTATTTTCTAATGGTTTTTGTTAATGTTTGATTTCCGTCGATTTAATGTAGAGTTTGATGAACACCTCATTTTAAGGCTACATTGCAGTTGTGTAACACAAAGTCCCTTTTTTAACCCATATTCAACCATGTTTGGAGGACTTTGATTTAGGATTGTATTTTAGATGACTATTAGGATCCTTTATTTTATATCGACTTCTGTGAAAATTGATTTTCGATCGATTTATAGCCAAGTTAGTCTATCACATGATTTTAAGGCTACATTTTAGATGTGTCATGTGAACTCCCATTTTCACCCATAATTAACCATGTTTGGAGAACTTTGATTTAGGATTGTTTTATAGATGAATATAAGGATCCCTTATTTTAGATTGCCTTTCCTGAACATTTAGTTTCGATCAAATAACAACCAAGTGCGTATAACCCTTGATTTTAAGGTTATGTTCTAGTTGTAGCTAATTTTAAGGCTGCATTGCAGCTGTGTCGTGCGAACCCCCATTTTTCACCCATAATCAACAATGTTTGGAGAAATTCTATTTAGGATTGTATTGTAGATGGCTATTAGGATAATTTATTTTTTATCGCCTTTCGTGACCGTTGGTTTTTGATCTATTTACAACCAAGTTTGTCTAACACCTGATTTTAAGGGTACGTTGAAATTATGTCATGCGAACTCCCATTTTTCATCCATAATCAACCACATTTTCAGAACATTGGTTTTTAGATTATGTTGTAAATAATTATGAAGAACCTTTATTTTCTAGATTTAATGTCGAGTTTGGTGAAGACCTTATTTTAAGGCTACGTTGCATTTGTATCATGTGAACTCCCTTTTTTCACACATAATCAACCATGTTTCAAGAAATTTAATTTAGGATTTTGTTTTAGATGACTGTTAGGATCCTTTATTTTATATCTCATTTCATGAATGTTGATTTTTTATCGATTTAGAGCCAAGTTTGTCTAACACCTAATTTTAACGCTACGTTTCAACAGGGTCATGCGAACTCTCATTTTTCACCAATAATCATCAAGGTTTGGAGAAATTTGATTTTAGACTGTGTTGTAGATGACTATAAGGAATCTTTATTCTATGTCGCCTTTCATGAATGTTGATTTTCGAGTGAAGTACAACCAAGTTCGTCTAACACTTGATTTTAAGGCTACGTTCTACTTAGATCGACATTCTCTACAAGACCCATTTTTCAGATTTTTCTTAAGAAGATTAAAAAATTTGGCCTATATACCTCTACTACTACTTTTGATAAAAATCTATTTTTTTCAAAAAATAGACGATCTAAGTCTATTTAGCACACGAGCACCTGCAAAACCCATATGTTCGAAATCTCCCAAAAAAAATTGTTTCGTAGATTCTATTTTTGAGGGTTTCTTGCATGTTGGTGAAAAATCAGTTCTCCGAAAAACGAGCAATCTGGGTGTACTTGGGATGGCATTCTCTACAAAACCCATTTCTCAGTTTTTTCTTAAGAAGATTCAAATTTTTGGCCTCTATTACCTCTACCACTATTTTTCAATTTTTTTTTTTCTTTTTCAAAAACAACTTTAAAAAAAAAAAATTGGACGATCTAGGTCTCTTTAGCACGAGAGCCCTTGCAAAACCCATATCTTAATTTTTTCCCAAAAAAAATTATTTTGTAGATTCTACTTTTTAGAGGTTCTCTCATGTTAGTGAAAAATAAGTTCTGCAAAAAACATACGATCTTGGTGTACTTGAAATGGCATTCTCTAAAAAACCCATTTCTCAATTTTTTCTTAAAAAGTTTCAAAATATTTGCCTCTGTTACCATCGCCTTTTGTGAATGATGATTTTTGATCGAAGTATAGCCAAGTCCGTCTAACATTTGATTTTAAGGCTACGTTGCATCTGTGTCATTCACACTCCCTTTTTTCACCAATAATCAACCAGGTTTTAAAAAGTTTGATTTTAGATTTTGTTGTAGATGACTATTAAGAACCTTTATTTTCTAGCAATTTTGTGAATGTTGAATTTCCATCGATTTCATGTCGAGTTCAATGAACACCTGATTTGAAGGCTATGCAGCTGTGTCACGTGAATTTCTATTTTCACTTATAATCAACCATGTTTGAAGATCTTTGATTTAGGGTTGTGCTGTAGATGACTATTACGATCCTTTATTTTATAATGCCTTTAGTGAACATTAATTTTTGATCGATTTATAGTCAAGTTCATCTAACAACTAATTTTAAGGCTACGTTGCAGCCGTGTCATGAGAAATACCATTTTTCACCCATAATCAACCAAGTTTGGAGAAGTTTGACTTTAGATTGTGTCGTAGATGACAATTAAAAACCTTTATTTTTTATCGGTTTTCATGACTGTTGAATTTCCATCGATTTAATTTTGAGTTTGATGAACACCTGATTTTAAGGCTATGTTACAGCTATGTCATGCGAAATCCCATTTTTCGCCCATAATCAACTAGGTTTGGAGAACTTTGATTTTAGATTGTGTTGTAGATGACTATTAAGAACCTTTTATGTTATATCGATTTTCGTGAATGTTGAATTTTCATCGATTTAATGTCAGTTTTGGCAAATACCTGATTTTAATGCTACTTTGCAGCTATGTCACACAAACTCCAATTTTTCACCCATAATAAACCATTTTTGGAGAACTTTAATTTAGGATTGTGTTGTAGATGACTATTAGGATCATTTATTTTATATCGCCTTTCGTGAACATTGATTTTTGATTGATTTACAGCTAAATTTGTCTAACATGTGATTTTAAGGCTACGTTACAGCTGTGTCATGAAAATTCCCATTTTTCACCGATTATGAACCACATTTGGAGAATTTTAATTTTAGATTGTGTTGAATATGACTATTGATAACCTTTATTTTCTATCAGTTTCCGTGAATGTTGAATTTCAATCGATTTAATGTCAATTTCGTTGAATACCTGATTTTAAAACTACGTTGCAGTTATATCATGCGAACTCCCATTTTTTACTCATAATCAACCATGTTTGTAGAAATTTGATTTTGTATTGTGTTGTAGATGACTATTATGATCCTTTATTTTATATCGCCTTTAGTGAATGGTGATTTTTGATAGATTTACGGCCAAGTCCATCTAACACCTGATTTTAAGGATATGTTGTAGCTATGTCATGGGATCGTTTGATTTTAAAAACCAATAGTAGACTTGCAGGCCTTCGAGAAGTCTCTTCACAAGTTAGATGCAAAAGTTATCTACACTATTAATTGCTCATGTCCTCCTTGGGTTGACTAGGTTAAGGAAGGCTAAGCAAACATTGAGTCCAAGGATACTAAAATCCTTAAGGTTCATTCGATCTAGTTGTTTAATTTAATCATAATGTGCTTATAAATATTGAAAAATATCACGATAAAAATTTAATCTTTGATATATAAACATATATGTTTCTTGCCTTATTAACTCCAATGCACCAATAGGATTAATCATTTCCCTATAAATTAATTTGTCTATGCTAGACCCATTTTATAATCAAGGGCAATTAATCCTCCCTAAAAATAAATTACCAACTAGTTTTTGTACACCTTTGGTTAGGTTAAATTTTGATATAGGTTGGAGGCCCCCTCTGCAAAAAAATGTGACAACCACCTACCTTATTGTTGTAGTACATACATTACTCCATACTATTAGTTTTAATTTTATCATTATTATGAGAAATATGTTAATTCACCCTCAACCATAAAAGGAAACCATTTCCTATTTGAGACAGTTTCTTAGAGAATTCAATTAATGTTATTACTCCAACATTTCATTCTCACACAATACACCTTATCTCACAACTTATTTAGAACCCTCCATAGTTGTTCCAATAGAACACAACCTCCCATTTTACTTTTCTCTCCTTGAAACTAATAATTAATTTACAGCCATATACATTCATATAGGATATATAAATTCTAACTTTTATCTCCCATAATACTTCTTACCCCTTTTTATTCATAAAAGATATGTATAATTACCTCTTAACATAAAGAATGGAAATGCAATATTATTTTATCGAATATATATATATGCTATTAATTTTAACTTGACATTGCTAAATTATTTATTTGGGTATATACGTACTATTAATTTAAACTTGACATTGCTGATATAAGAGTTGTGGGCTTATCCCTGCTGCTGAAAACTCAATCCTTATGCTGCTCATTATTTTTTGTTGAGTAGCATTTTTTCTATTATTTATGTACAATTTATTATGCAAGTTTTTCTTGCTAAGACTGTACAACTGGAGGCTTAAATGGTCAACTCTTCATTGCTGTTATGTAATTCTTATGTAAGCTTGTTATTATACGCCATGCCTGCTTGGTTGGGCGTTGTCTATAGCGGCGACAATTTGCATCCAATGGCTATTCGATGTCATGGCTGCACCTGTCTGCCTGATCTGTACCTGCCTACCCCCCGTTGTATCCCGTAAATAAGACCTTGCCATCGACCTGTTCTCTGCAATCAATGCAGCCACAGATCTCGGCAGCTAAAAAAATGTGAATGCATTAACTTTATAGATTTTTTATTTTTATTTTTATTTTTTTAGTTTTTAAACATATTTAAAAAGTGCATTAATTTTGTTTTATTTTTTTATTATATGTTTTAAAAATTAGTGTATTAAAATTATTATGTATTTTTATTTTTTAAAACATATTTAAAAAGTGCATTAATTTTGTTTTATTTTTTTATTATATGTTTTAAAAATTAGTGTATTAAAATTATTATGTATTTTTATTTTTATTTTTTAATTGGTGTATTATAGATTTTTTTTTGCTAATAAATTTAAATTTATGATATTGCTATCAGGATTCAACCGTGTAGTTTTCGAGTCAAACTCATTGACCCATGATTCATGATTAGTGGTCCATACAGGGAGGTCACCCATCTCAGCTCCAGCTCAAGCACGCTTAACCACAGAGTTTCCCCCAAGGTTAAGCCCACTTAGCTTGCCACCTCATTTGCAAAACCTTTAGCAAGTGTTATGCCTTATGAACCATTCATTATAGAGCCCCTTTAGCTCACAAATTGATAAGTATAGAGCCCCATTATCAAATTTAAATTTTTTTATTTCTTTTTAATTTTTAGAATTGGTGTATTATAGATCTTTTAAGGATTTATAAGAATTATTTTTTATTTGATAAACTATTTTTATTTACGCAGAATTATTTACTTTTTATGTATTTATTAACTACTTTATTTTATGTTTAAAATATTTTGTTTTATGTATTGTTTAAAAAGAAAAATTGTCTAAAAAGTTTTCTTTTGAGTTTAAATCTACATGTTAGAAATTATCTCAAGTTAGTTTTGTACCTCCAAAAGATCCACTTGAAATTTAAAATTTCATAATGGTTTCAAGCTAATTCCCTTCCCACTAACCACTATTATTATGCATTTTACCTTCTTCTTTTTTACCTTAAATATTTATATAAGAATGTTTTATCTCCTTATAAACATAACAAAACAATATCAAATAAAATTATGAGGATTTAAATTTTAGTGTTTTAAATTTGCATGTGAAATACATGTTCAAAAATATCGTCTGTCATAAATGCGTTGACATTCAAATCTTTTTACATTGTTTCCCTCTTTTATAAACTTTTGTCAGCCATTCATTTATATCCTCAACTTTATTTCTTGAGGATATGGCCCATGCAACAGATATACCAGCCTCTTGTTCATCGAATACAAGCAAGGTATATAACTAATACTAAACATGAATAAACCATAAATTACTATATGATTAGTACAATAAATTATTGATTTCATTAAGATTCATAAATATAATTAACATTGTTTTACTTACAACATATTTATTCGTTGAGAATGTGGAATCCATAGCAATAATTGTATTATGTGAATGTTTCACCATCATTTCTCGCATCCATGGTGTTTGGATGCCTATGATAAATGAAATATTTTCTACATTGTTTGGTTTTTTATAATAGAATAAGTTATCTTTCTACTCTACATGCCACATGCTTACATTTTTTGCATCATCTTCATTCTTTTGGGATTGAAGTGAGCGTACTCTATTCCATCCATTCAAAACATCTTTTCCTCAACAAATATGTGTTCCTCTTATTCATCAACCGAGTCAAACCAGGGTCTAAATAGTGGGTATGTGCAGGATCATGATGGGCCAAAAAGTGGCAATATCTAAGTGATATGATGGCCCATGTGGTTGACAACTTTTTTTTTACCCAAAATTGATGAAACAACAAAGGTTTTTAAAGGAGATTCTTAGTTTTCCACCAATATAAATTATGCTTTTACTTTCAATTTAATTAATAATTATTATTCATTTTGTATTTGAATTACGACTAAAGTCCTGATTGATAGGCCGATTGAAAAAAATCTATAGCTTTCAAATGATATCACATTTTTTGAATCCAAAAAATGCTTCACATACTATAGGATTAAAATAATAATAATTGAATTTTATGAAGTTTGAACCAAGTTAAGGTGGTCAGACATACGAGTTTTTATATTTTTTAAAAGTTGTAATAAAAAATTCATAATTAATCATTTACTTGGAAACAAATTACAAAAAAATATGCATCACATCAGGACATGAGTCCCCTAATTATATCTAAAATCTTATAAAAAAATATGATCATATTATTTTGGTTATGGTGGTCAGACAGACGCCTACTTCTTATTTTTTCCCTAAAATTTAAGTACTACTACATAGAAATTTCAAATTTTCACCAAATAGATTAAAAAAAAAATCAAAATAAACCTAATAGTTTAGAAACTACATTCAATTTTCTACATATTCTATTCTTACGTATTTTTGAAATAATATAGATAACTTACACATATTTTTACGTCAAGTTTCTTGACTCTGATTTTCTGAATTTTATTGCCACTTAAGGGCCTATTTTTCCCATGATGATCTTGCACATACCCTGATGTTGTTCACATATTATATCAATTCCCACCCCCTTTAGCAATAAGAATTCAATATACGATTTGCATTCATTTGACAACCTTGGTGCAACACTACTCCTTGGATCACTAGAAAGGTCATCTTCTCCATTATAAAATTCACCACCTTTAGCATTACAATGACTAAAATCATTATATGTAATAACTGCAACATCTGGTCTACCATACGTAACCCTAACAAGAAAGTGGGTTCGACAACCCCTTTTTTGGATAAACCTTCATTTTTCCTTTTCTTGTTTTCAGAGTTATTTTCATAGTTGTTTCAGAGGTATTTCTATTGTCATCGGGGCCAAAAGCACACCAATAACTATTTTCACGTGCACAAAGTATATATATTAATTGATATAACAAATAGAAAATGTAAGTTATGACATGCTTAATTATTATAATAAATCTAAGAAAACCTTGAGTACATCTTCATTGTCTGGACGGTAGGTTGTATCAAGTCATTCTTTCTATTCAATTTGCGTATAAATGTCGTCTCTGTATTGTCCAATAAACCTTCTCCTTTGACAAAGTGAGGGAGTCTTTCAAGAGGGATTGCACCACATATGTCCATCTCACTATTGTCACCTCCAATAGGTGTCCATTCAAGGTCAACACTTGAGAAATGATTTCCCTGGTTGGGAATGTCTTGCACATCTAGAGAAATGAGTGATTCCAATTTATTCCGCCAACCCATTCTGAGTAATATTAAGATGGTTAGTGGACCTCTATCTTGTTCAAATATGTATTTAAAAAATTAAATCCTCAACCATAAAGTCAAAAATATAAACAAACATGAGAATATTATCATCCTAAAATTCAACCGAACCCCAATGAATTTACAAATAAGATCATTTCTCTAAAAAAAACTTTTAGCACAAAGTCAATTTACAAATAACATCATATGGGACAATGTTGTGATTTTGGATGATGTTTTGATTTTGGAACATATGAAAGCTACAATTCCCTATGTTGACCTTGGATAAAGTGACCTATGATTGTAGCCTAAATGCTCAAAAACCTTCAAGGTAAAACCTCAAGGAGTGTAAAATATATGGCTACTCTCACATTCCACTTAGACCACAAGGGTTTGACATTTTAGCTATCATGTTCATTATCCTTCAAGTGTTTCAAATCAAGCAATGTGTTTTAACTGACTCACAACCAAGTACAATCCTAGCTCAAGTGGGTACGTTTTTCCTAGTGGCCTTGGCTCATGCTCCTCGTAAGTAGAGGAGGCAATTTTACATACAGTTTTAGATCAAAGTGTCAAGATTATTAAGAATGAAACTCTTAATCTCTTTGCTTTGATCGAAACTGGACTTGGCAAGTAACTTCTTGGAGTCCACTTACAATAGAGAAGCTTGACTCCGATGCACCACTAAAAATAACTCGATTGGTAGGATTGGATAGTATATAAGAAAAAAGGGTTCTAGTGACAACAAATTGAGAATGGAGGCATCCAATACCCATCCGCTGGCCACTTAAGGCTCTTTTACCGTTCCTATTCCACTTAAGGCATGGGATTAGGTGCAATATGTTATCGACGCATCAGTGAAGCTGCTTATCTCACGATTTTCGCAACACTTATATAGCCTGCAAGTGAACATGTTGTTTCGAGGACTTGACTATGAATTCTCCAACGCAAGATGTGTTTCATAGCAAGACTCTCTCTTTATGGCCAAAAGGTGAAAAAGACTCAAATGTAAAGCTCAAAGTGTTTTTCCTTCAACCAAGATCGTCACAAGAATGCAAGGTGAGAGGATAGATACCTAACTTTACCAATCACAACAAACACTTCAAAGACAATTCATTGCAATTGTTCATGAAACCCCTCGAGCGGAGTTATTTAACCAAATTGAAGTGTTATGAAGATAGCAATATTCTTTTTAGGTGCCAAGTCTTTGAGACATCAAACACAATTCATAGCAATAGTGCAATATAGAAAAAATATTTGTTCAATTTTAAGCACCAATTGAAATCTTCCTACTCCTGGTCGTTAATGGTCAACATATTGAAAACGTGCCTTTGGTCAACAAAATAAAGTTCGATTGGTCATAATTCATTGTATATTTTAAAGCACCAAACTTAAGTCGTATCTTGTTAAATGTTTGTTCAGTTTTAAAACACCAAATAGAAATGTTATTAAACTAAGGAACTTGTGTTTTTCTTGGATAGTTCGACTTCCCTGCAAAAAAGAAGATTAGAAGTTTGCTCAAATATTGCCTTCATAAACTAATCATAAAATGGACCTGTAACTTGAAAAGAGAGGGAAAATGGTGATTTTATTAAATAATTAAGAATAAGTATTTAAGTTTTCAAAAGGGGTTTTGATGAATTAATTAAACAATTAATAAATAATCATTTAATTAATTTTAGAGGAAAGTGTTAAATGAATTTTAATTAAACAATTATTTAATTAAAATCTAGACGAAAATATATTATCTAATATATATTTGAACTCGATGAAACCAATTTTCTTAGACCTCACAATTTGAGGAAGGAGATGGTGCAATTCAAAGCGAAGAATTTGACAATGATCTTATAAGAGACATTAAGCAAGGTAATGGGCCTCCAAAAGTAATATTAAACAAATACAAAATAAGAATATTTAACATTAAATTTTTCTATAAGCTCCAAGATAAAATAATAATAAATAAATTAAATAATGTTTAAATGTTTATTTGGGTGCATATATACATATTAAAAATCTTTTTTTAACATATCTAAAGTTTAAGTATATGTATATATAATAGATATATGTATCTATAAAAAAAAGATATTTGGAGTAAATTAAAAATAGATAGATAAATTGAAATAAAAAGGAAGAAATTTACAAAGGAAGTTTGTTTCCATGTTTTTTTATAAAACTGAGCCATTTAATCTTCTTTTATTTCTTTCCTTTCAGACACTTTTATAACATGATGCAAAAAATGTAAGAAAATATTTTTGATTATTATTTTTTTTTGATAATGACAATCTCAAAGATTTCTCTAGATCTAAGGATGAGTATGAAATTTATTCAATAAATGAGATTGAATTCTCACTCATTCCAAAAACTCTAATCAGTTAGTTTAAAAGTGATTTTTAGCTAATTAAATCTAAATCAAGTGTTAAGGTATGATGCATGGTCATGTTTCTTAGGACCCATAACTAAAATTACAATTAAGTAATTTAAATTTAAATAAATATTATCGAGTGAGTTTAAATCTTATTTTTAAAACATTATTATAATTCATTTTTTTCATAATAGTATGACTTAAAGTTTACTATTCAAAGCAATAATTGATTTTAGATTGTATATATATACATTATGAGACAATAAATGAAAGAAATTATTATATTTTATTAATGCACATTTTAAATACTACTAATTTGTAATTATAAGTGTAAAACATTTAATTTACTAATGTTGTGAATATCAACTAGATAATATATTTTATTTTCAGTACTTCTTATACTAGGTCAAGAGAACCGACCATTCATTATATTTCAATGATTCACTTTAAAGTAATTAATAATATTCTACTTATGGTTACTTTTCAATCTATTAGATAAATTATCTTATGTTACATGTCCAAGGGATGCATTTGAATCTTTATTTTGAGACTCAACCTTAATTGAGTTGTTGAATTTTCTTTGGCGAATTGTTTGATTATAGAAATTATTCATGTATTTTTTTCTCTTATTTTTTACACATTGTTGACATATACCTTCCACGCATGTTGGTTTCATTTAGTTTGTATGTAGTGATGCCATGTGTGTGTGTATGTTAGATCTTCAATTTTTCAGAAAAAAAATTGTTTCATAGATTCTATTTTTAACGGGTCCTTGCATGTTGCTGAAAAATAAGCTTTTCAAAAAATGAAAGATTTGGTTCTACTCAGAATGACATTCTCTACAAAACCTATTTCTCGGATTTTTCTTAAAAAGATTCAAAAAAATTACCTTTTGTACATTTACTTTTTCTACTTTTGAAAATAATCTATCATTTTCCAGAATTTTTTTTTTTTTTCAAAACACAGATGATCTGGGTTTCTTTAGCAGACGAGCACCTATTAAACCCATATCTTCGAATTTTCCCCAAAAAAATTGTTATCAACATTCATGAACGTTGATTTTCCATCGATTTACAAGCGAGTTTGGCTAACACTTGATTTTAGGCTACGTTGTAGCTATGTCATGCAAACTCCCATTTTTCTCCCATAATCAACAAAGTTTGGAGAATTATGATTTTAGATTGTGTTGTATATGATTATTAGGAACATTTATTTTCTATCGTGTTTTCTGAACGTTGATTTTCCATTGATTTACAATCGAGTTCACATAACACCTGATTTTATGCCTACGTTGCAGCTATGTCATGCAAACTCTCATTTTTCACCCATAATCAACCATGTTTGGAGAACTTTGATTTAGGATTGTGTTGTTGATGACTATTAGTATTCTTTATTTTGTACGCCTTTCGTGAATGTTGATTTTTGATCAATTTACAACCAAATTCATCTAACACTCAGTTTAAGGCTACGTTGCAACTGTGTCCCGTGAACTCCCATTTTCACCAACAATCAACTACCTATTTGGAGAAGTTTGATTTTAGATTGTGTTGTAGATGACTATTAAGAACCTTTATTTTCTATCGATTTTTGTGAAAGTTGAATTTCCATTGATTTAATGTCTAGTTCAACGAACACCTAATTTGAAGGCTACGTTGCAACTATGTCATTCAATCTTCCATTTTTCACCCATAATCAACGATGTTTGGAGAACTTTGATTTAGGATTGTGTTCTACTTGACTATTTAGGTCCTTTATTTTATATTGCCTTTCGTAAACATTGGATTTCAAACGAATTACAGCCTAGTTCGTCTAACACCTAATTTTAAGACTACGTTGCAATTGCGTTATGCGAACTCTGATTTTTCACCCATAATCAACTAGGTTTGGAGAACTTTGATAATAGATTGTGTTGTAGATGAGTTTTAAGAACCTTTATTTTCTATCGATTTAATGTTGAGTTCAACAAACACTAGATTTTGAGGCTATGTTGTAGGTGAGTCATGTGAACTCCCATTTTTCATCCGTAATCATCAAGGTTTGGTGAATTTTGATTTTAGATTCTATTGTAGATGACTATTAAGAGCCATTATTTTTTATCAATTTTCATGAATGTTGAATTTCAATCGATATAATGTCGATTGCAATGAACACTTGATTTTAAGGCTACGTTGAAGTTGTGTCATGCGAACTCCCATTTTTCACCCATAATCAACCAAGTTTGGAGAAGTTTGATTTTATTTTGTGTCGTAGATGTCTATTAGGAGCCTTTATTTTCTATCGGTTTCCGTGAATTTTGAATTTCCATCAATTTAATGTTGAGTTCGACGAACACAAGATTTTAAGGCTATGTTGCAGCTATGTCATGTGGACCCCAATTTTTCTCCCATAATCAACTATGTTTGGAGAACTTTGATTTATGATTGTGTTCTAGATGACTATAAAGATTATTTATTTTATATCACCTTTCGGAAACGTTGATTTTCGATCGAAGTAAAGCAAATTTGTCTAACACCTGATTTCAAGGCTACGTTGCAGCTTTGTCATGCGAACTCCCATTTTATATCGATAATCATCAAGGTTTGGAGAACTTTGATTTTATATTATGTTGTAGATGACTATAAGGATCTTTTATTTTATATCTCCTCTCGTGAATATTGATTTTCGATCGAAGTACAACCAAGTTCGTATACAACTTGATTTTAAGGCTACGTGGTAGCTGTATCATGTGAACTCCCATATTTCACCCATAATCAACTAGGTTTGGAAAAGTTTGATTTTAGATTATGTTGTAGATGACTATTAAAAACTTTTATTTTTTATCGGTTTTCCTGATTGTTCAATTTCCATCGATTTACTGTTGAGTTCACAAAACACCTGATTTTAAGGCTACATTGCAGGTGTGTCACACAAACTCCAATTTTTCACCCATAATCAACCATCTTTGGAGAACTTTGATTAAGGATTGTGTTTTAGATGGCTGTTAGGATCCTTTATTTAATATTGTCTTTAGTGAAAGTTGATTTTTCATTAATTTACCCCCAAGTTTGTCTAACCGCTGATTTGAAGGCTACATTGAAATTGTGTCATGAGAACTCCCATTTTTCACCCATAATCAACCATGTTTGGAGAACTTTGATTTTAGATTGTGTTGTAGATGACTATTAAGAACCTTTAGTTTCTATCATTTTTCCGTGAATGTTGAATTTCCATCGATTTAATGTCGAGTTCGGTGAAGACCTTATATTAAGGCTACATTGCATCTGTCACATGAACTCCCATTTTTGACACATAATTAACCATGTTTCAAGAAATTTGATTTAGGATTGTGTTGTAGATGACTATTAGGAATCCTTTATTTTTTATCGCTTTTCATGAACGTTCATTTTCAATCAATTTATAGCCAAGTTCTTCTAACTGCTAAATTTAAGACTACATTGCAACTGTGTCATGCAAACTCCTATAATTCACCCTTATTTAACCATGTTTCGAGAAGTTTCATTTTAGATTGTGTTGTAGATGAATATTACAAACCTTTATTTTCTATCAATTTTTGTGAATTTTGAATTTCCATCGATTTAATGTCGAGTTCAGCGAACACCTGATTTTAAGGCTACATTACAGCTGTGTCACACAAACTCCCATTTTTCACCCATACTCAACCATGTTTGGAGTACTTTGATTATGGATTGTGCTGTAGATGACTATTAGGACACTTTATTTTTTATCGCCTTTGGTTAACGTTTATTTTTAAATGATTTATAGCCAAGTTTGTCTTATGCTTGGTTTTAGGGCTACATTGCAGCTATGCCATTCAAATTCCCAGTTTTCACCCATAATCACCTAAGTTTGGAGAAATTTGATTTTAGATTGTGTTCTAGATCACTATTAACAACCTTTATTTTCTGTTGGTTTTGATGAATATTGAATTTCCATTGATTTAATGTCAAGTTCGAAGAACACTTAATTTCAAAGCTACATTGCAGCTATCTCATGCGAACTCCCATTTTCACCCATAATCAACAAAGTTTGGAGAACTTTGATTTTAGATTGTGTTCTCGATGACTATTAAGAACCTTTACTTTCTATTGATTTTCGTGAATGTTGAATTTCCATCTATTTAATGTTGAGTTCTGAGAAGACCTGATTTTAAGGCTACGTTACATCTATGTCATGTGAACTTGTATATTTCACCCATAATCAATCATGTTTGGAGATATTTTCTTTAGGACTCTGTTGTACAAGACTATAAGGATCCTTTATTTTATATCGCCTTTCATGAATGTTTTTTTTTCTATCGAAGTACAGCCAATTCATCTAACACTTGATTTTAAGGGTGCATTGAAGCTGTGTCATGCACACTCCCATTTTTCACCCATAATCGACTAGGTTTGGAGAACCTTTATTTTCTTTAGACTTTCGTGAATGTTGAATTTCCATTTATTTAATGTCGAGTTCATCGAACACCTGATTTTTGATCAATTTACACCGAAGTTCATCTCACACCAGATTTGAATGCTATGTTGCAGCTGTGTGTCATGCGAACTCCTATTTATCAACCATAATCAACTAGGTTTGGAGAATTTTGATTTTAGATTATGTTGTTTAGATTGTGTTGTAGATGACTATTAAGAAACTTTATTTTCTATCGAATTTTGTGAATGTTGAGTTTCCATCCATTTAATGTTGAGTTCCGCTAACACCTGATTTTAAGGTTACGTTGCAGTTATGTCACACAAACACAAATTTTTCACTTATAATTAACCATGTTTGGATAACATTGATTTATGATTGTGTTATAGATGACTTTGAGGATCCTTTATTTTATATCACCTTTTGTGAACGTTGACTTTCGATCGATTTACAACTTAGTTTGTCTAATACCTAATTTTAAAGTTACATTGCAGCTGTGACATGCGAACTCCCATTTTTCACCCATAATCAACCAGGTTTGGAGAACTTTTATTTTAGATTCTGTTGTAAATGACTATTAAGAACTTTTATTTTCTATCAGTTTTCATGAATGTTAAATTTTCATTGATTTTAATGCTATGTTGCAGTTGTTTCACAAGAACTCCCATTTTTGGAGAAATCTGACTTATGATTGTGTTGTAGATGACTATCAGGATCTTTTATTTTATATCACTTTTTGTGAACGTTGATTTTCGATCGATTTACAGCCAAGTTCATCTAACACCTGCTTTTAAGGCTATGTTGCAAGTGTGTCATGCAAACTTCCATTTTCCATAGATAATCAAACAGGTTTGGAGAACTTTGATTTTAGATTGTGTTGCAAATGACTATTAGGAACCTTTATCTTTTATAGATTTTCATGATTGTTGAATTTCCATCGATTTAATGTCAAGTTCGATGAACACCTGATTTTAAGGCTATGGTGCACTTGTGCCACTCGAACTCCCATTATCCACCAATAATCAACCATGTTTGATGACCTTCGATTGAGGATTGTGTTGTTGATGACTATTAGGATCCTTTATTTTATATCAACTCTCGTGAATGTTGATTTTCAATCGATTTACGATAAATTTTTCTTAACACTTGGTTTTAAAGCTATGTTGCAACTGTGTCATGCGAAATCTCATTTTTCACCCATAATCAATCAAGTTTGGAGAACTTGGATATTAGATTGTATTGTAAATGACTATTAAGAATCGTTATTTTAAGGCTACGTTGTAGTTGTGTCACGTGAACTCTTGTTTTTCACCCATAATCAACCATGTTTGGAAAACATTTATTTAGGGTTATGTTGTACATGACTATTAGGATCCTTTATTTTGTATCGCATTTCATGAACGTTGATTTTTAATTGATTTATAGCCAAGTTAGTCTAACACCTAGGTTTAAGGCTACTTTGCAGCTGTTTCATGCGAACTCCCAGTTTTCACCCATAATCAACCAGGTTTCGAGAAGATTGAATTTAGATTGTGTTGTAGATGACTGTTAAGAACCTTTATGTTCCATCAAATTTTGTGAATGTTGAATTTCCATTGGTTTAATGTCGAGTTCGTAGAACACCTATTTTTAAGGCTATGTTGCAGTTGAGATATGCGAACTCCCATTTTTCACCCATAATCAACGATGTTTGGAGAACTTTGATTTAGGATTATGTTGTAGATGACTATTAGGATCCTTCTTTTTTTATTGCCTTTCGTCAGCTTTGATTTTTGATTGATTTTACGACCAAGTTCGGCGAACACCTGATTTTAAGGCTATGTTGGAGTTGTGTCATTCAAACTCCCATTTTTCACCCATAATCAACCAAGTTTGGTGAAGTTTTATTTTAGATTATGTTGTAGATGTCTATTAAGAACCTTTATTTTCTATCGAATTTCGTGAATGTTGAATTTCCATCGATTTAATGTAGAGTTCGTCGAACACCTGATTTTAAGGCTAAGTTGCAGCTGTGTCTCGCAAACCCATTTTTCACCCCTAATCAACCATGTTTGGAAAATTTTGATTGAGGATTGTTTTCTAAATGACTATTATGATCCTTTATTTTATATCGCATTTCACGAATGTTGATTTTCGATTGATTTACAACCAAGTTTGGCTAACTCCTGATTTTATGGCTACATTGCAGCCATGTTATTCAATATCCCATTTATCACTCATAATTACCTAGGTTTGGAGATGTTTGATTTTAGATTGTGTTGTAGATAGACATTAAGAACCTTTATTTTTTATCGATTTTTGTGAATGTTTTATTTTCAGCGATTTAATGTTGAGTTCGCCGAACACTTGATTTTAAGGCTACATTGTAGCTTTGTCACGTGAACTCCCACTTTTCACCCATAATCAACAATGTTTGAAGAACTTTGATTTAGGATTTTCTTTTAGATAACTATTAGGCTCCTTTATTTTATATTGCCTTTCGTGAATGTTGATTTCGATTGATTTATAGCCAAGTCCATCTAACACCTGATTTTAAGGCTACGATAATGAAAAAAATTAGGAGAGCTTTGATTTTAGATTGTGTTGTAGATGACTATTAGGAATTTTTATTTTCTATCAACTTTTGTGAACATTTGTTTTCCATCGATTTACGGTCAAGTTTGGCTAACACATTATCAACCATGATTGAAGAACTTTAATTTTAGATTTTGTTGTAGATGATTATTAGGAACCTTTATTTTGAATTGGCTGCTTTGAATGTTGATTTTCCATCCATTTACAGATGAGTTCGGCTAACACCTGATTTAAGGCTAAGTTGCAGCTGTGTCATGCGAACCCCCATTTTTTACCCATAACCAACCAAGTTTGAAGAAATTTAACTTTAGATTGTGTTGTATATTAAGAACGTTTCTCTCTATTGGTTTTATGATCGTTGATTTTGCATCAATCTTGCATGTTGTTAAAAAATCAAATTTTCAAAAAACGGACGATTTGGGTTTCTCTAGCACACGAGCATCTACAAAACCCATATCTTCAATCTAAACCCAAAAAATTGTTTCCTAGATTCTATTTTTGAGGGGTTATTGCATGTTGGTAAAAAATCAGTTTTTTGAAAAGTAAATGATCTGGTTCTACTCAAAACAACATCCTCTCTACAAAACCCATTTCTCAAATTTTTCGAAAGAAGATTCAATTAATTGGCCTCTATACCTCTACTACTACTACTTCTAAAAAAAAATCTATATTTTTAAAAAACACGGACGATACGGGTCTTTTTAGCACATGAGCCCCTGCGAACTCACATTTTTCACCCATAATCATCAAGGTTTGGAGAAATTTGATTTTAGATTGTGTTGTAGATGACTATAAGGATCCTTTATTTTATATCGCCTTTTGCGAAAATTTATTTTCGGTCGAAAAACAACCAATTTTGTCCACCACTTTTTCAAGGCTACGTTGCAACTGTGTCATGCGAACTAACATTTTTCACCCATAATCAACCATGTTTGGAGAAGTTTGATTTCAGATTGTGTTGTAGACGACTATTAAGAACCTTTATTGCTTATCGATTTTCGTGAATGTTGAATTTCCACCCAATTTAATGTTGGGTTCGCCAAGCACCTGATTTTAAGGCTACGTTACAACTGTGTCATACGAACTCCTATTTTTGACACATAATCAACCATGTTTGGAGAAATTTGATTTAAGATTGTGTTCTAGATGAGCATTAGCATACTTTATTTTATATCACCTTTCGTGAACATTGATTTTCAATCAATTTATAGCCATGTTCGGCTAACACCTGATTTTAAAGCTACATTCCAGTTGTGTCATTCGAACTCCTATTTTCCACCCATAATCAATTAGATTTGGAGAAGTTTGATTTTATATTGTGTTGAAGATGACTATTAAGAACCTTTATTTTCTATCGATTTTTCTAAATTTTGAATTTCCATCGATTTAATGTCAAGTTCGGTGCACACCTGATTTTAAGGACACGTTGCAGCTGTGTCATGCGAACTCCCACTTTTCACTATTAAGAACCTTTATTTTCTATTGGTTTTCCTAAATGTTGAATTTGCATCGATTTAATGTCGAGTTCGGTTAGCACCTAATTTTAACGGTACATTGCAGCTATGTCATTCAAACTCGCATTTATTATCCATAATGAACCATGTTTTCAGAAATTTAATTTTGGATTGTGTTGTAGATGACTATTATGGTCCTTTACTTTATATCGACTTTTGTGAACATTTTGTAGCTCATAATATAGACTTGAGCATATCATTGATAAAATTATATTCAATGGGAATTTTATTCACAACACTTAAATCCTTTTGGATCCTTACTCAAAACTATTCTATGCGTGGCATAAAATCAAGGTCATGCTTTTAGAAGAAGGTCTAGGTGCTTCCCAAGGCAGTAATAGTTATAGCCCAGTCAAAACATTAATGTTAGAAGGTTAATTAAATTAACCCATGTGCGGTTCTTTAAAAAAAATAATGGGTTGGGTTGTGTTTTGTCCACGAGAAAAAATTTGGGCATTACAACACGACTGCAATGTAGCCATAAAATCAGGTGTTCTTCCAACTTGGCATTAAATCAATAAAAATTCAGTATTCACGAAAACTGAGAGAAAATAAAGGTTCTTAATAGTCATCTACAAACACAATCTAAAATTAAACTTCCCCAAACCTAATTTATTATGGGTGAAAAATGGGAGTTCACATGACACAACTTCAACGTAGCCTTAAAACGAGGTAATAGACAAACTTGGCTGTAAATCAATCGAAAATCAACTTTAATGAATGGTGATACAAAATAAAGGATCCTAATAGTCATCTACAACACAATCCTAAATCAATGTTCTCTAAGCAAGGATGATTACGGGTGAAAACTGGGAATTCACGTGAAATAGCTGCAACGTAGCCTTAAAATCAGATGTTCACCGAACTTCACATTAAAGTGATGGAAATTCCACATTCACAAAAATTGATAGAAAATAAAGATTCTTAATGGTCATCTACAACACAATCTAAAATCAAAGTTCTCCAAACTTGGTTGATTATGGGTGAAAAATAGTAGTTAACGTGACACAACTGCATTGTAGCTTTAAAATCAGGGGTTAGACGAACTTGGTTGTAAACAGATTGAAAATCAATGTTCACGAAAGGCAATATAAAATAAAGGATCCTAAATCAAAGTGCTACAAACATGGTTCATTATGTGTGGAAAATGGGAGTTTGCATGATAGCTAGAACATAGCCTTAAAATTATGTGTTCAACGAACTTGACATTAAATCGATGGAAATTCAACATACATGAAAACCAATAGAAAATAAAGGATTATAATTTTCATCTACAACACAATGCTAAATCAAAGATCTTGAATAGTGATAACATTTGTTTTGGGAAAAATCAAAGATACGGGTTTTATAGGTGCTCGTGTTCTAAAAAGAGCCAGATCATCCATTTTTTGAAATCAAGTGTTCGGCGAACTCGACATTAAATCGATGGAATTTCAACATTTATGAAAATCGATAGAAAATAAAGGTTCTTAATAGTCATCTACAACACAATCTAAAATCAATCTTCTCCAAACCTAGTTGATTATGGTTAAAAAAATGAGAGTTCGTATGACACAGCTGCAACGTAACCTTAAATTCAGGTGTTAGATGAACTTCATTGTAAATCAATTGAAAATGAACGTTCACAAACGTCGATATAAAATAAAGGATCCTAATAGTCATCTACAACACAATACTAAATCGATGTTTTACAAACAAGGTGTATTATGGGTGAAAAATGGGAGTTTGCATGACACGGCTGCAATGTAGCCTTAATATCAGAAGTTGGATGAATTTAGCTATAAATCGATCAAAAATCAACGTTAACGAAATCAGGTGTTTGACGAACTCGACATTAAATTGATGGAAATTCAACATTCACAAAAATCGATAGAAAATAAATGTTCCTAATAGTCATCTACAACACAATCTAAAATCAAACTTTAGAATAACTTGGCTTTTTATGGGTGAAGAATGGGAGTTCTCATGACATAGCTATGTCATGCGAAATCAAGTGTTAGATGAACTGGGTTATAAATCAATTGAAAATCAATGTTCACTAAAGACAATATAAAAAAAAGGATCCTAATAGTCATCCACAACACAATCCTAAATCTAAGTTCTCCAAACATGGTTGATTGTGGGTGAAAAATGGAACTTTGCATGACACAGATGCAACGTAGCATTAAAATCGGGTGTTTGCCAAACTCGATAATAAATCGTCGGAAATTTAAATTCAAGAAAATCTAAAGAAAATAAAGGTTTCTAATAGACATCTACAACACAATCTAAAATCAAAGTTATCCAAACCTGGTTTATTATGGGTGAAAAATGGGAGTTCACATGACACAGCTGCAAAGTATCCTTAAAATCAGGTGTTAGACGGACTTGGCTGTAAATCGATCGAAAATCAACATTCACGAAAGGCAATAATAAAGGATGCTAATAGTCATCTACAACACAATGCTAAATCAAATTTCTCCAAACATTGTTGATTATGGGTTAAAAATGGCAGTTCTTGTGACACAACTGCAACATAGCATTAAAATAAGGTGTTTGTCGAACTTGACATTAAATCAATGAAAATTCAACATTCACGACACTAAAACAGCTGCAACGTGGCCTAAAAACTAGGAGTTTCTAACTTGGCTGTAAATCAATCAAAAATAAACATTCATGAAAGACGATATAAAATATGGATCCTAATAGTCATCTAGAAAACAATGCTAAAAAAAAGTTCTCCTAACATGAAATAGCTGCAACGTACTTTTGAAATCAAGTGTTAAATGAATTGGTTGTACTTCAATAGAAAATCAACATTCACGAAAGGTGATATAAAATAAAGGATCTTTATACTCATCTACAACATAATCATCTAAAATTAAATTTCTCCAAACCTTGATGATTGTGTGGCACAAATGCAACGTAGTCTTAAAATCAGGTGTTCGTAGGACTCAACGTTAAATCGATGGAAATTCAACATTCACGTAAACCAATAGAAAGTAAAGTTTCTTAATAGTCATCTACAACACAATCTAAAATCAAATTTCTCCAAACCTATTCGATTATGGGTCAAAAATGGGACTTTGCATGACACAACTGCAATGTAGCCTTAAAATCTATTGTAAGACGAACTTGGCTGAAAATTAATCGAAAATCAACGTTCATGAAAGGCGATAAAAAATAAAGTGTCCTAATAGTCATCTACAACACAATCCATAGTCAAACTACTTAAAACCTGATTGATAATAGGTGAAAAATGGGAGTTCGCATAAAATAGCTGCAACTTAGCCTTGAAATCAGGTGTTAGGCGAACTTTCCTGGAAATTAATAAAAAGACAACATTGATGAAAGCCAATAGAACATAAAGGTTCCTAATAGTCATCTACAACACAATCTAAAATCAAATTTATCCAAACTTTGTTGATTATGGGACAAAAATGGGGGTTCACATGACACACAACAATGTAGCCTAAAAATCAGATGTTAATCGAACTTGATTGTAAATTCATGCAAAGTCAATGTTCACGAAAGCCTAGAAAATAAAGGTTCCTAATAGTCATCTACAACACAATCTTAAATCAAAGTTCTCCAAACATGGTTGATTATGGGTGAAAACTGGGAGCTCGTATGACATAGCTGCATTGTAGGCATAAAATTAGGTGTTATGCGAACTCGACTGTAAAGCGATAGAAAATAAAAATTCGTAAAACTTGATAATAATTTTTCTGGAGAAAAATTGAAGATATGGGTTTTGCAGGTGCTCGTGTGCTAAAGAGACCCAAATTGTCAATTTTTTGAAAAAATAAGTTGTTTTTGAAAAAGATAGATTATTTTGAAAATTAGAAGCAATAGAGGGTAACAGAGGCAAATTTTTCGAATCTCTTTAAGAAAAATCTGAGAAATGGGTTTTGTAGAGAATGTCGTTATGAATAGACCCAAATCGTTCGTTTTTCGGAAAACTTATTTTTGACCTACAATTCTATTGCAGAGTTGGATTGGCCTATTCCCAAGGGCCTGCTAACAGAAGGTGGGTCAGATTTTTCGATTGTTCTTTCTTTTCAACCGATCCATCCGGTGTGGAAGGACTAGTTATATTTATCCTCTCGGGATTTAAAGAAAGTCTCCATCCTGCATTGGAGTAATGCTTTACATACGTTATATCAGGCCATAGCCCTTAGGTTTTCTTGGGAAAACAACCCAACATGCAAGAACCCCTCAAAAATAAAATCTACAAAACAAGTTTTTTATAAGAAAAATCAAAGATATGGGTTTTGCAGGGGCTTGTGCGCTAAAGAGAATAGATTATCTGTTTTTTTTTCTTAAATAAGTTGTTTTTGAAAAACATAATTTTTTTTGAAAAGTAGTAGTAGAGATAACAAAGGCAAATGTTTTGAATCTTCATAAAAAAATTCTAAAAAATGGGTTTTGTAGAGAATGTCGTTCTAAGTACACCCAATTCATCCATTTTTCTAAAAATTGATTTTTCACCAACATTGAAAGAATTGTCAAAAATAGACTTTACAAAACAATTTTTTTTGGATAAATCAAAGATATGGGTTTTGTAGGTACTCATCTGGTAAACGGACCTAGATCACTCGTTTTTTGAAAAAGTAAGTTGATGAGAGAAATATTTTTTTGAAAAGTAGAAACAGTAGAGGTAACTGATGCAATTGTTTTGAATCTTCTTAAGAAAAATCCGAGAAATGGGTTTTGTAGACGATGCCATTCTAAGTAAACCCAAATTGTTCATTTTTTGAAAAACTGTGTTTTCACCAACATGCAAAAACCCCTAAAAAATAGAAGTCAATTGAAAAGAAAGTTTCCTAATAGTCGTCTACAACATAATCTAAAATTAAAGTTTTCAAACATGGTTGATTATGGGTCAAAAATGGGAGTTCACATGACACGGCTATAGCGTAGCCTTAAAATAATGTATTAGTCAAACTCAGTTGTAGGTCGATGGAAAATCAATGTTCACGAAAGTCGATATAGAAATTAAATGTTAATAATAGTCATCTACAACACAATCTAAAATCAAATTTCTCCAAAATGGTTGATTATGGGTGAAAAATGGGAGTTCGCATGACATAGCTGCAACGTAGGCATAAAATCAGGTGTTATGCAAACTTGATTGTAAATTGATGGAAAATAAAGCTTCCTAAATAGTCTTACAAACACAATCTAAAATCAAAATTCTCCAAACTTGTTTGATTATGGCAAAAAAATGGGAGTTCGCATAACACAACTACAACTTAGCTTAAAATCAGGTGTCAACAAAACTCGCCCGCAAATCAATGGAAAATCAACATTCATGAAAGCTGATAATAATTTATTTTTGGAAAAATCGAATATATGGGTTCTGTAGGTGCGCGGGTGCTAAAGAGACCTAGATCATCCGTTTTTGAAAAAATAAGTTTTTCTTGAAAAAGATAGATTGGTTTGAAAAGTAGAAGCAATAGAGGTAACAGAGGCAAACTTTTTGAATCTTTTTAAGAAAAATGTGAGAAATGGCTTTTGTAGAGAATGTCGTTCTGAGTAGACCTAGATCGTCCGTTTTTAGAAAACTTATTTTTCACCAACATGCAAGAACCCCTCAAAAATAGAAACTACGAAACAATTTTTTGAAGATATGGGTTTTGCAGGGGCTCATGTGCTAAAGGTACCTAGATTGTCCGTTTTTTTTAATAAATATGTTGTTTTTTGAAAAAGATTGTTTTTTTTTTAAAAGTCGTAGTAGAGGTAATAGAGGTAATTTTTTTGAATATAATTAAGGAAAATCTGATAAATGAGTTTTGTAGAGAATGTCGTAATAAGTAGACCTAGTTCGTTCGGGTTTTGAAAAACTAATTTTTCACCAACATGCAAGAATCATCAAAAATAGACTCTACGAAACAATTTTTTTTGGAAAAATCGAAGATATGGGTTTTGTAGGTGCTCGTGTGGTAAAGAGACCAACATTGTCGGTTTTTTGAAAAAATAAGTTGTTGTTTAAATAGATATTGAAAAGGAAACGTAACAGGGTAACAGATGCAAAAAAATTCAATCTTTTTCAGAAAAAACTGACAAATGAGTTTTGTAGAGAATGTCATTCCAAATACTCGTTGATCATCCGTTTTTCAAAAAAAATGATTTTTCACTAACATGTAAGAATCCCTAAAAAATAGAATCTACGAAACAATTGTTTTTTGGTGAAATCAAAGATATGGTTTTTGCAAGTGGTCATGTGCTAAAGAGACCCAGATCGTCTATTTTTTTGAAAAATAAGTTATTCTTGAAAAAGATAGTTCTTTTTTGAGAAGGAGAGGTAGTAGAGGTATAGAGGCCAATTTTTTGAACCTTTTTAAGAAAAATATGAGAAATGGCTTTTGTAGAGAATGTCATTTTGAGTAGACCCAGATCGTCTGTTTTTCAAAAAATTGATTTTTCACCAACATGCAATAGCCCCTCAAAAATAGAATCTAGGAAACATTCTTTTGGGGGGAAAATTGAATATATGGGTTTTGTAGGTGCTCATGTGCTAAAGAGACCAAGATCATCCGTTTTTTTCAAAAAAAAAGTTGTTTCTGAAGAAAATAGATTCTTTTGAAAATTAGAAGGAGTAGTGGTAACAGAGGCAATTATTTTTTTTCTTAAGATAAATCTGAGAAATGGGTTTTGTAGAGAGTGTCATTCTAAGTAAACCTAGATCATCCATTTTTTGAAAATTTGATTTTTCACCAACATTCAAGATTGATGAAAAATCAACATTCATGAAAGCCGATAGAAATAACGGTTCATAATAGTCATATACAAGACAACCTAAAATTAAAGTTCTTCAAACTTGGTTGATTATGCGTTAAAAATGGGGGTTCGCATGACATAGCTGCAACTTAGCCTTAAATCAGGTGTTAGGTGAACTTGTCTGTAAATAGATGGAAAATCAACATTCAAAGAAGCTCATTGAAAAGAAAGGTTCCTAATAGTCGTCTACAATACAATCTAAAATTAAAGTTCTTCAAACATGGTTGATTATGGGTCAAAAATGGGAGTTCTCATGACACAGCTATAACGTAGCCTTCAAATGAGGTGTTAGTCAAACGCAGCTATAATTCGATGGAAAATAAATGTTCCTAATAGTCATCTACAAGACAATCTAAAATCAAAATTTTCCAAAATTGGATAATTATGCAGAAAAAATGGGAGTTCACATGACACAGCTACAACGTAACCTTAAAATCAGGTGTTAGCCGAACTCGACATCAAATCTATGGAAATTCAACATTCATGAAAATTCATAAAAAATAAAGGTTCTTAATATTCATCTACAACACAATCTAATATCAAATTTCTCCAAACCTAGTTGATTATGGGTGAGAAATCAGAGTTTGCATCACACATCTGCAATGTAGCCTTAAAATTAGGTGTTAGATGAACATGGCTGTAAATCGATCAAAAATCACCTTTCACGAAAGACGATATAAATTAAAGGACCCTAATAGTCATCTACAACGCTATTCTAAATCAATGTTCTCCAAACATGGTTGATTATGGGTGAAAAATGGGAATTTGCATGATATTTCTGCAACATAGCCTTAAAATCAGGTGTTCGTTGAACTCGACATTAAATCGAAGGAAATTCAACATTCACAAAAACTGATAGAAAATGAAGGTTCTTAATAGTCATGTACAACACAATCTAAAATCAAACTTCTCCAAACATGGTTGATTATTGGTGAAGAATGGGAATTCGCATAACATAGCTAAAACATAGCCTTAAAATAAAGTGTTAGACGGACTTGGCTGTAAATCAATCAAAAATCAACATTCATTAAAAGAAAATAGAAAATAAAGGATCCTAATAGTCATCTAGAACACAATCTTAAATCAATTTTCTCCAAACATGGTTGATTGTGGGTGAAAAATAGGAATTCACATGACACAGCCGCAACATAGCCTAATCATCAGGTGTTCTTAGAACTTGATATTAAATCAATGGAAATTTGATATTCACAAAAACTGATAGAAAATAAAGGTTCTTAATAGTCATCTACAACATAAACTAAAATCAAAATTCTCTAAACCTAGTTGATTATGCGTGAAAAATGGGAGTTGGCATGACATAACTGCAACGTAGCCTTAAAACTAGGTGTTAGACGAATCTGGTTGTAAGTAGATCAAAAATTGGTGTTCATAAAAGGTGATACAAAATAAAGGATCCTAATAGTCATCTACAACACAATAATAAATCAAAGCTTTCCAAACATATACGATTATGGGTGGAAAATGGGAGTACATGTAACAGCTATAACATAGACTTAAAATCAGATGTTCCCCAAACTCGACATTAAATTGATAGAAAATAAAGGTTCTTAATGGTCATCAACAACAAAATCTAAAATCAAACTTCTCCAAACCTGGTTGATTATGGGTGAGAAATAAGAGTTCACATGACAAAGCTGGAATGTAGCCTTAAAATTAGGTGTTAGATGAACTTGGCTGTAAATCGATTGAAAAATCAACGTTCATGAAAGGCGATAGAAATTAAAGGATCCTAATAGTCATTTACAACACAATCCTAAATCAATGTTCTACAAAAAAATTTGATTATGGGTGAAAAAAGGGAGTTTGCATGGCATAGCTGCAATGTAGCTTTAAAATCAGGTGTTCATCGAACTTGACATGAAATAGATGGAAATTCAATGTTGATGAAAACTAATAGAAATAAAGGATCCTAATAGTCATTAGTTGACACAATCCTAACTAAAAGTTCTCAAAAGATGGTTGATTATGGGTGAAAAAGGGGAATTTAAATGATATAGCTACAACATTGGCATAGAATTAGGTGTTATGTGAACTTGACTGTAAATTGATGGAAAATCAACGTTCACAAAACCCGATAGAAAATAAAGGTTCCTAATAGTCATATACAACACAATCTAAAATCATAATTCTCCAAACTTGGCTGATTATGGGAGAAAAGTTGGAGTTCGCATGACACAGCTACAACGTACCCTAAAATTAGGTGGTAGCCAAACTCGCCTATAAATTGATGGAAAATCAATGTTCATTTATGCTGATAACAAGTTTTTTTTGAGAAATGGAAGAAATGAGTTTTATAGGTGCTCGTGTGCTAAAAAGAGCCAGATCATCCGTGTTTTTAAAAAAGATAGATTGTTTTGAAAAGTATTTGTAGAGGTAATAAAGGAAATTTTTTTGAACCTTCTTAGGAAAAACCTGGGAAATAGGTTTTGTAGAGAATGTCGTTCTGAGTAGATACATATCTTCCATTTTTCGATAAACTAAATTTTCACCAAATGCAAGAACCCATCAAAAATAGAATCTACGAAAGAATTTGTTTGGGGAGAAATCAAAGATCAACATTCACGAAAGGTGATATAAAATTAAGGATCCTAATAGTCATCTACAATGCAATCCTAAATCAAGGTTCTTCAAACATGGTTGATAATGTGTGGAAAATGGGAGATTGTGTGTGACAGGTGCAACGTAGCCTTAAAATAAGGTATTTGTCGAAGTCGAGATTAAATCGATGGAAATTCATCATTCACGAAAGTCGATAGAAAATAATGGTTCCTAATAGTCATCTACAACACAATCTAAAATCAAACTTCTCCGAACCTAGTTGATTATGGGTGAAAAATGGGAGTTCACATGACACAGCTGCAACATAGCGTTAAAACTAGGTGTAAGACAAAATTGGTTTGAAATTAGTCAAAAATCAACGTTCATGAAAGGCGATACAAAATAAAAGATCCTAATAGTCGTCAGAAACACAATCCTAAATCAAAGTTCTCCAAAACATGGTTGATTATGGGTGAAAAATGGGAGTTTGCATGGCAGCTGCAACAAAGCCTTAAAATGAAGCATTCGCAGAACTCGACATTAAATCGATGGAAATTCAACATTCACAAAAATCAATACAAAATAAAGGTTCTGAATAGTAATCTACACAACACAATCTAAAATCAACCTTCTTCAAACCTGGATGATTATGGGTGAAAAATGGGAGTTCGCATGACATAGCTGGAATAAGCCTTAAAATTAGGTGTTCCCTGAACTTGACATTAAATCGATATTCACTAAAACCAACAAAAAAAAAATGTTCCTAATAGTTATCTACAACACAATCTAAAATCAAACTTCTCCAAACCTAGTTTATTATGGGTGAAAAATGGGAGTTCACATGACACAACTACAATGTAGCCTTAAAACCAGGTGTTAGAAGAACATGGCTGTAAATTGATTGAAAATCAATGTTCACGAAAGGCGATACAAAATAAAAGATTCTAATACTCATCGTCACCGTCGATAATCCTTAAAGATTTTTCGGTAAAACATGGTTGATTAGTTTTCATTACGACACAGTCCTTAAAATCGTTTATCGTTGTCGGTTCGATAACGTCCGGAGCTGGAAATTCAACATTCACAAAAATCGAGAAAATAAAGGTTCTATTAGTAATTCCAATACAATCGACTGTCACTGCTTTCTATACTTTTCATTCATTTAAAAGCCCACTTTGCGTTTAACACCCCATTTTCGTGCCATGATGTACCGCGGTTAAGGCGAATCCTGCGATTTTTCACCCATAATCAAATCGTGTTAGGAAAAACTTTGGATTTTAGATTGTGTTGTCCTTTTATTTTCATCGCTTTTTCTGAATTTTATTATTTCCATCATTCTCCAGAATATCGCACGAAGCTTCTGGCTGCCATTGGACCGATTTTAATGCCGTTACGCCGCCAGGCCGAAGTCGCCATTAAACTCCCATTTTTGCCCATAATCGCAACCATGTTTCCCATTTCTGCGCCACTTCGGCAGTGAGGAAAACAGTTTGGGAATTCCCCAAATCACTCTGACGCGATCCGGAGACGCAAGATCGAGCAATCGACAATTGAATCGAGTCGAACCGAAGCGAAGCCAAGGTAAGGATGACCACCCGGATGATGTGGACCTCAGAGGGCAAAATGGCCAAGTGGACCCCGGGGAAGGAAAAATTTTGGCATCTTCATCAAAAAATTGAGAAAGACAATGGGGATTTGGGGACCACTGGTGGTTTAGGAGGCAACTGCAAAACCTGGACCTCTCTTTTTGGGGTAAAACCTAATTGAAAGTCTTCCTTCCCTCCTGTGCGAAATATCTCATGCCCTGCTAGAGGTAACTTTTCTATTTCGATTCCTGATCTGATTATAAACCATAATATATCCTTAATGGAACGAACCCTAGTTGGAAAGTTTATGGGTCCTAGACCAAATATTGAAGTAGTCAGGGAATTTGTTAAAAATAAATGGAGAACTACTGGGAAAGTCTCTATTGCTGCTCTTCCTAAGGGAATTTTTGCTTTTGAATTTACTTGCAAAGAGGATATTACGCCTATGAGAGGTGGAGGTCTCTAGGTGATAGGGAAATCGTCCTTGGCTCTAAAGAAGTGGTCATCCCACTTGGATCTATCAGACTCTATCTTTGAGAATGTTCCAGTCTGGGTTATACTTCCAAGCCTGCCCCTGGAATACTGGAGTGAAGACATCTTCTTGGGTATTGCAAGTTCCTTTGGTGAGCTCCTTTCGATTGACACAATGAAAACTGCTAGAAAGAGACTGGTTTTTGCGAGGATATGTGTGGGGGTTCCTCAGGAAGCAAATTTACCCTCATCTATAGAGATACAATCTAAGCTGGGTTCCTGGGAACAGAGTATAGAATTTGAAACCATCCTGTTTGCCTGCTGTAAGTGTTGGAAATCTGGTCATTGGGCGAAAAAATGCCCTCTTAATGCAGCCCTAGAGAAAGACAAGCCAACAGAACCAGGAAAAAAAAATGGAAAAAAAATAAGAATGACTTTGTAGAAGGAAGGAGGGAGATTAAAGAGCAGGAGTTGGTTATTGAATCAGAAGAGTTAAGACACTCCGGGATGGTTTTCTGAGATTCATCCACTATATCCTGAAAACTATTCAGCTCTTTTTTCTTCTTCGAAGACTTTTTACCTCTTGAGTTTTTTGTCGCACCACAATCAGCCTTACCTCTTGATCTGGTGGAAAAGCCACTTGGGGTCTTCCCTTGTTTGTTTTTTCTAGACTTCTTCTTTGATATATTCTCTTTTTTATCAGTCTCATCTTGAGTGTCCGTCTCTCTACTAGATTCCCAATCCTTATCGTTCGGTAGTCTTTGTTCCCAAGGTAAGGTATCCATGTTACCATTCTCTTCACAACACAAAGCATTGCTTGAAAGGTTAGCTGAGTAATCCTGTTTTTCAAGGGATTCTAAAACCCCAACAGTAGAGCTGGTCTCCAATAGGTGTTCCACACCCATAGGGGAAGGAAAGACAGATAACACGGGGAGAGGAGGGATATTCAAGACCAAAGATAGGCCCTCACTGGGGATATCCTCTAAACCGGGTATCTCTTCATTTCTATCAGATGGGAGTGTCATTTGAGAGAAGGAAGGAGACAGGATCCGATCTCCTTCTTCAGCTAGGGTGCCCTCAATAATACCTCTTTGCTTGGGATCAGACTTTGGGTTATGAAGCTCAAAAGGGACCTCACCTTTTTCCTCCAATACCACTTCAATCTCTGAGGAGCCTTTCTGAATATCGGATTCAATAACCAATTCCTGCTCTTTAATCTCCCTCCTTCCTTCTACAAAGTCAGTCAGGATGTTCTTCACAAGTTTGTTAGAGATGTTCTTCACAAGTTTGTTAGAGATCACAAACCTGATATTCTTCTGATTCAGGAAACTAAAATGTCTAAAGAGAAAATTGAAAAAATGAAACTCTTTCAAAACTACTGTAACCAGGGCAATAATTCTAATGGTGTTTCGGGTGGCATTGTTACTTTTTGCAACTGCCATAACATCAAAGGAGATCTGATTCTGGAAGGTACAAATCACAGTTACTAGATTTACTCATATAAGAGATAACTTCAGCTGGATCCAAATGAACATTAATGCTCCTAATGGAAAAGGTATGAGGAAATCTTTTTGGCTGGAATTAGCCTCCATTAGAAGGATTTTTTACAAAGAAGCTTGGATTGTTATGGGGGACATCAATACCTCCCTTAATGAATGGTGAGAAATTTGGGGGATCTCAAATTAACTTAGAAAGTAAAGAGGATCTTCAGAATTTTATTGATACTCAAGGGCTAATAGATCTGGATCTTCTTGGAGCCTCCTTCACCTGGTCAAATTGCAGAAAGGGGACGGACCTCATACAAGTCAGATTAGATAGATCTCTGATTTCTAAATCATTGGTATTTTGATTACTATTGCTCCCTTAAAGCCCTCACTAGAATAGGTTCTGATCATTCCCCTATCAGTTTCACTGTGGATCCTATAAAAAAGAAGAAGAATACCCCCTTTAGATTTGAAAAAATATGGATTTCCCATCTTGCTCTCAAAGAGGAATTAAAAAAATGGTGGAATATAAGTATTCAAGGAACTGCTATGTTCAGAATCGCTAAAAAATGGAAAAAGGATTCTTTTGGGAACATCTTTAAGATCAAGTCCGAACTTCAGATGGATTTGGGAACTATTCAACTCAAAATACAGAATGAGGGTTACTTGAATGATACTAAGGAAAAAGAGAATGAGCTCCTTACGAAGATGAATGACATTATTAGGAAGGAGGAGGAGTTCTAGAAACAAAGATCAAGAGCCCTTTGGCTGTCGGCAGGAGATAGAAACACAAGGTACTTCCACCTCTCGGCTTCTAAACACAGAGTTGTTAACAAAATATCTCAAATAGATGTGAATGGAGCCAGTTTTGTTGAGGAAGAGGAGGAAGAGGATATTAGGATGCAGGCAGACTCCTTCTTTAAACTTCTTCTATCGGCTAGTATTGAAATAAACCAGAATGAGCAAGATCAGCTTGTGGAAGCTATACCAGGAATTATCAACCAGGAGACCAACTCTTTTATGACTGCTATCCCCACCAACGAGGAAGTCAAGTGGGCTGTCGTTTCCTTTGATGGGAATAAAGCCCCGGGGGCCGATGGTTTTCCTTTGTTCTTCTTCCAATGGTTCTGGGAGATTGTTGAAAACATGTTGTTAATGCTGTTAAGGAATTTTTTGGAGCCATATGTCTTTTAAAAGAACTAAATGCTACTTTCCTGGTTCTCATCCCCAAGAAACTTGGAGCTAATAACTTTGAGGCTTTCAGGCCTATCAGTCTCTGTAATTCTTTATACAAGATCATTTCTAAGGTCTTAACCTCTAGATTCTTATTTTTTTTGCCCTCTTTGATTTCTCCACAACATAATGGATTCGTCCCTGGTAGAAAAATCCTTGATTCTATTGTTTCGGTTCATGAGAACATTCACTCCCTTGTTGAATCGAACATTGAAGGTTTCCTATTAAAGCTTGACATTTCAAAAGCCTATGACAGAGTTGACTGGGTTTTTTTGTTTAAAATTCTGAAGGCCTTTCGCTTTAATAATAGGGTGGTTCAAATGGTGGAACAACGTGTGTCCACAACTTCCATATCGGTTATGGTCAATGGTTCCCCAACCTCCTTTTTTTAGAGTACCAGAGGTCTCAGGCAGGGTGATCCTATTTCTCCTATTTTATTCACTATTATGGCTGAAAGCTTAAGAAGGAACCTGAAAAAACTGGCTGACTTTAAAGTTATCTTCGGGCTCAGACCTTCTTCGGGCAACTTGGTGTGCACTCATCAACAATTCGTTGATGATACTATGCTCATGGGTCAAACTTCTGTGTCTGAAGCTAAATCTATAAAACAACTGTTTGACAAGTATGGGAGAGCTTCTGAACAGTTGATCAACAACCAAAAAAGCTCGTTGTTCTTTTTCAATACTCCGGCTCATCGATAGACCAAAATTGCTAGAATTCTAGATTGTAAGATGGAATCCCTTCCTGCCACCTACCTAAGTCTTCCTTTAAGTATGAAACCTCCTGATGCCTTCTGGATTTCGTTGGTGGATAGATTTAGTAAGAAGCTTGCAGGATGGAAAGGTGCTTTGCTTAGCCAAACTGGAAAGCTTCAGCTCCTTAAAGAATCTCCCTATCTATGCCCTAAGCCTCTTTAAGATCCCTGCCGAATATGCTGATACAATTGGAAAAATTCAAAAAAGATTTCTTTGGTCGGGTGTTGAGGAAAATAAAAGAATTCCCTTAATAGATTTGAATTTGGTCTGTAGACCTAAAAAGAACAGTGGACTTGGGTTAAGAAGAATCAGATCTATTAATAAAATCCTCTTGGTGAAGCAAATTGTGAGAATCTTCTCCTCCTCCGGGGAGTGGATAGATATTCTGGCTAGCAAATATTTAGATAACAATTGCTCTTCCATTATTAAGAAAGACCCTCACCTTCTTTCTAGAGGATCTATATGTTGGAACAATTTAATTATTGGTAAAAAGATTGTGGAGGAAGGCATCGGTTGGCAAGTGAGAAATGGTAACAGTACCAGATTCTGGGAAGACAAATGGCTTTTTAAGGAACCCTTGATAAATATCAATCCCTTCAAAGATTGGATTGAGAATTGCAAGGCTAGGTTTGGAACTTTTGTTAAAGATTATAGAGTGAATGGTAATTGGGGGGACTTGGGAAAAGTTAGTTTGGCTTTGGTCCCCATCCAGACTATGTTGCTGGCAGTAAGACTTAGCTCGGAGCATCTGGAGGACCGTGCGATCTGGATTGATGATCCCACTGGTAATTTTTCTGTGTCTTCTGCTTTTGCTAAGCTCACTTCATCTCTGGATCATCCTCCCTTTTCATCTAAAGCTTGGTGCAATAATCTGATACCTAAAATTAACATCTTCTTTTGGATCTTTTGCTTCAAAATAAGTTGCTTACTATTGACAACCTATGTAAATGGGGATTTCAAAACCCTAATAGATGTTGTCTTTGTAAGATGGATGTCGAATCTATAAATCATTTATTCCTTCATTGCTCTTTTGCTGCTTCTCTTTTGGAAAATTTTATTAGGTTATGGAACCTTTCTTGGGTTTTCTCGATGCTCATTGAAGATCTGTTCTCTCAATGGAAAGCCCCGACAAGGACTCCTTTACTTAGATTTTTTTGGGAGTTATCCTTCCCTCATATTGCTTGGGGCATCTGGAAAAAATACAACAATAAAATTTTTAGGGGCAAAGAAGCCTCTGTGGACAATGTCTTTGATAAAATTGTCAGATCTCTAAAGGAACACTTCAGTGTCGTGGCCCAGAAGGATAGGAAGACCTTGAATGTGGAGTTTTCAAACTATGATCTTTTTGTTGCTAAAGATTGGAACATAAATCCTATTGTGTCTAGCTTTACTTTGCAGGCTAAAAAAAGACAGAGAGGGAGTTTGCTGGACTTTTCTGCCTAATTGATGGATTAAAGCTAACTTTGATGGTGCGGCTAAAGGCAATCTGGGGGCAGCGGGCTATGGAGGAGCTATAATGGATTCCAATGGAAATTTCATAGGTGCGATAGCCTCTCCTCTTGGCTCTCAAACTAATCACCTAGAGGAGGCGGCTGGTGCTTACCATATCATAAATCTAGCCCAAAGTCTCAATATTAAAAACTTATGGCTTGAAGGTGACTCCAAAAACATAATTGACTGCCTTCGTGGCAAGTCTCCTCCCTCGTGGACCATCAAATTGTGGATTGATGAAGCAAAATTGAAACTGGTCAAATTTGAAAAAGTTAAAATATCACATGCCTATAGAGAAGCCAATTCTGTTGCGGACTTTTTTGCTAATGAAGGAGTTAAGAGTAAAGAAGTGTGTACCTAGCTAAATAATAGCGATCTAAATATTAAAGTCCGTGCCCTATTAAATTATGATAAATCACATGGTAAGGCGTCGTGCCATCCCTTTAATGAGGACAGGTTGCATCTTTCACATCACAATCATTAGATTGTATGGGACCGAGCTCTATCGAGTAATTTACAAGTTTACTTTGCCCGCTTTGTGGGTGCTTAGATTAGGCGGGGCCAATTTTAGAAAGACTTGTGTTTGGATCTTCCTCACTGTGTTGGCCGATATGGGAGGAGACAGAAAGCGAATTGAGCCAGACAACTATGATACCCACATGAAAAATTCTAAGGTTTGGAACAAGATTAAAAGTGGAGGACTTATTCCTTTTCTCGAGAAGCTTCATGGTTCTGATCTGGAGACAATGAATCTCTTGGCCAAAAATTGGCATGATGGGAACTTGATTCTGTTCGGCAGGAATGTGGAGCTCAATGAAAATCTAATTGCCAAAGTTACGGGATTACCCATTGATGGGAAGAAGTTATTTAGGGACAGGGCTTACTCTGATGAAACTGTTATCAGATTCCCCAAAAATGACAAGGAAAAGCAAAGCTTGGTCAAAATTACTAACAGTTACTTTGATGTTGACTCCATAAAATCTATATGGAGAAAGGTTCTTCGGGCCATTATGGAGTATATCACGGTGGACGGGCGTTTCACTAAAGTATATGGGTACCACTTTGTTCTCATCAACCATTTCCGTCATAAGGTAAGGGTTTCCATCCTCTATTATCTCTTCTGCTCTTTGAAGAAAAGTTTGGACGACAATAAAAAAAACCCCAAATGATTTCTTATTCTTCATACTAGGTTAATTAGGCTTATTGTCGAACACCTGCATGTGCCTGCCCCTGCTACCTTGGAAGCCACCAACCCTGATGATGAGAGTGATGATACTGAGCCCAGTGGCTTGGAGTATTTGCCTAACCCTAGCTCGAGTCCAAAAGCCCCTAGTTTGCATGCTGGCCCTTCCAGGGAACTAGGTAAAAACCGGGTTGAGCTTGAGCCTGACTGCCCTCCTCCTAAGAACAGCCTTGCTGGCAGGACTACCCAGGCTAAAAGCTTTGTCTCTTACACCGAAGATTCCTCTGAGTCGGAGGAAGCTGATACCAATATCTTTGAGCGCTATGTGGACCCTTTACCGGACATACACAATATTGACAATTCCCCTGTTAACACTGGAAAAGAGCCTTCCCTTGATTATCTCTACCTGGCTAAAACCAATTCTGAATCCCATTCTAAACTCCTGGACTGGACCTTTTCTCAAATCAATGAGCTCAAAATTAAAAACTGTGCCCTGCAAAGTAAGATCGAGGAAATGGGTGTTAAGATTGCTGAAATGGGTAAGAAAGAAGTGGCGCATAGTAACAGGAACATGGATACCGATTCTGAGGGCTTAAGGAATACCATTAGAACTATCGTGGAACAAAACAACCGTATAGCAAGACATAATGCTATAATTATTAATGCGATGACTAAAAAGCTTGACAAAGCCTAGCAGGGATCTCTGGTGGTTGATCTTGAAGATACAAAAGATAAAAGCCAGGAAACGGATGGTGGCATTTCTAGAAGAACCCGTGCCAATTTGAAACGTAAGGCCCCCTAACCCCGAAAATGGTTCAAACCTTTAAAAAGGGGGTTAAAGATATGCAGGATATGGAGGCGGAGATAGAGATTGTCTTTAGGTCTCTGAAGTAATGGTTGGGGCTTTCCGTGTTCTTTCTCTGCTGTCCCTTCTTTCCTGACCCTTTTGGTCTTTTTTGCTTGATTGTTGCTGGTTTTTTCTCGGGCAGCTGTTTTTTTGGTGGAACTTTGGTGTTCTCTTCGGTATTTTATAAATTTTGTGGTTTCGGGTCCCTGTAAAACCCGTTTTACCCTTTTATCAAAAACACAATCTAAAATCAAACATTCCCAAACTTGGCTGATTATGGGTGAAAAATCGGAGTTCACATGACAGACCTGCAACATAGCCTTAAAATCAAATGTTCGTCAAACTTGACATTAACTCTATTGAAATTGAACAATCACAAAAATTAATAGAAAATAAAGGTTATTAATAGTCATATACGACACAATCTAAAATCGAAGTTTTCCAAACCTTGATAATTATGGCTGAAAAATGGGAGATCGCATGACACAACTGCAACATAGCATTAAAATCTGGTGTTCGCCGAACTCGACATTAAATCAATGGATATTCAAAATTTTGAAAAACCCATAAAAAATAGAGGCTCTTAATCCTAATTTACAACACAATCTAATATCAAAGTTCTGCCTACCTAATTGATTATGGGTGAAAAATCGAAGTTCGCATCACACAACTGCAATGTAGCCTTAAAATCAAGTGTTAGACGAACTTGGCTATAAATCGATTGAAACTCATCGTTCACAAAAGGCGATATAATATAAAGGACCCTAATAGTCATCCACAACACAATCCTAAATGAAAGCTCTCCAAACATGGTTGATTATGGGTGAAAAATGGGAGTTTGCATGACATAGCTGCAAAGTAGCCTTAAAATCGGGTGTTTGCTGAACTCCATATTAAATCGATGGAAATTCAAGATTCACTATAACGAATGAAAATAAAGGTTCTTAATGTTCATCTACAACACAATCTAAAATCAATGTTCTCCAAACATGGTTGATTGTGGGTGAAAAATGGGAGTTCGCATGACACAACTGCAACGTAGCCTGAAAACCAGGTGGTACACGAACTTGGCTTATAAATTCATTGAAAATCAACATTCATGAAAGGAAATAAAAAATAAAGGATCCTAAGAGTCATCTACAACACAATCCTAAATCAAAGTTCTCCAAACATAGACGATTATGGGTGAAAAATGGGAGTTTGCATTACACAGTTGCAATGTAGCCTCAAAATCAGGTGTTCACCAAACTTGACATTAAATCAATGGAAATTTAACATTCACAAAAATTGATATGAAATAAAGGTTCCTAATAGTCATCTATAACACAATCTAAAATCGAACTTCTCCAAACCTAGTTGATTATGGGTAAAAAATTGTAGCCTTTAAATTAGGTGTTAGACAAACTTGTCTGTAAATCGATTGAAAATCAATGTTCACGAAAGGTAATATAAAATAAAGGATCCTAATAGTCATTTACAACAAAATCCTAAATCAAATTTCTACAAATATGGTTGATTATGGGTGAAAAATGGGAGTTCACATGACATAGCAGCAACGTAGCCTTACAATCATTTGTTCAATGATCTTGACATTAAATCAATGGAAATAAAGGATCCTAATAGTCATCTACAACACAATCATAAATCAAAGTTCTCAAAACATGGTTGATTATGGGTGAAAAATGGGAATTCACATGACATAGTTGCAACGTAGACATAAAATAAGGTGTTATGTGAAGTTGACTATAAATCGATGGAAAATCAATGTTCACCAAACCCGATAGAAAATAAAGGTTCCTAATAGTCATATACAACACAATCTATAAATATAATTCTACAAACTTGGTTGATTATGTGAGAAAAAAGGGAGTTCGCATGACATAGCTACAGTGTAGCCTAAAATTAGGTGTTAGTTAAACTCGCATGTAAATCGATGAAAAACGATCATTCATGAATGCTGATAACAATTATTTTTTGGAAAATCAAAAAGGTTTTATAGGAGCGTGTGCTAAAAGAACCAGATCACCCATTTTTTTAAAAAATATGTTGTTCGGGAAATTGAAAAGTAGAAGCAGTACAGGTAATACAAATGGGTTTTGTAGAGAATTTTGTTCTTAGTAGACCCAGATCTTTCATTTGTCAAAATACTTATTTTTCAGCAACATGCAAGATCCTCTCAAAAATACAATCTATGAAACAATTTTTTTTCGGAAAAATAGAAAATATGGGTTTTGCATGGGCTTGTGTGCTAATGAGACCCAGTTCGTCCATGTTTTTTAAAAATAAGTTGTTTTAAAAATATATATAGATTATTTAGAAAAATAAGAGAAATGGATTTTATAGAGAATATCGTTCTGAATAGATCCAATTCGTCCTTTTTTTGAAAAACAAAATTTTCACCAACATGCAAGAACCCTCAAAAATAAACTCGAAGAAACATTATTTTTTCAAAAAATCGAAGATATGGCTTTTGTAGGTGCTCACGTGCTAAAGAGACCCAGATCGTCCATTTATTGAAAAAATAAGTTGTTGAAAAAGATAATTTTTTGAAAAGTAGAAGCAATAGGGTTAACAGAGTTAAATTTTTTGAATCTTCTTAAAAAAAATCTGAGATATGGGTTTTGTAGAGAATGTCATTCTAAGTAAACCCAGATTGTCCGTTTTTCAAAAAATTAAGTTTTCACCAACATGCAAGAACCCCTCAAAAATAGAATCTATGAAACAGTTTTTTTTTTGGGAAAAATCGATGATATAGGTTTCATAGTTGCGTGTGCTAAAAAGACCCAGTTTGCATGACATAGGTGCTCGTGTGCTAAAGAGACCGAGTTCGCGCGTTCGAAAATAAACGTTCACAAAAGGTGATATAAAATAAAGGATCCTAATAGTTATCTATAACACAATCCTAAATAATAGTTCTCCAAACATTATTGATTATGGGTGAAATTTGGGAGTTCACATTTACACAGTTGCAATGTAGCCTTAAAATCAGGTGTTCTTTGAACTCGACATTAAACCGATAGAAAATAAAGGATCTTAATAGTCATCTACAACACGATCTAAAATTAAACTTCTCCAAACCTGGTTGAATATGGGTGAAAAATGGGAGTTCGAATGACACGGCTGCAAAGTAGCCTTCAAATCATCTGTTAGCTGAACTTGGCTGTAAATCGATAAAAACTCAACGTTCACGAAAGGAAATAAAAAATAAAGGATCCTAATAGTTATCTACAACACAATCCTAAATCAAAAATCTCCAAATATAGTTCATTATGGGTGAAAAATGGTAGTTCGTGTGACATAGCTGCAACGTAGCCTTAAAATCAAGTGTTTGGCGAACTTGACATTAAATCGATGGAAATTCAACATTCACAAAAATCGATAGGAAAAAAAGGTTATTGATAGTCATCTACAACACAATCTAAAATCAAACTTCTCCAAATATTGTTGATTATGGTTGAAAAATGGGAGTTCGCATGACACAGTTGCAACGTAGCCTTAACATCAAGTTGTAGATGAACCTGACCATACTTTGATCAAAAGTCAATGTTCACAAAAGGAAATATAAAATAAAGGATCCTTATAGTCATCTACAATACAATCTAGAATCAAATTTCTGCAAACTTTGATGACTATGGGTGAAAAATGGGAGTTGAAATGACATAGCTGCAACGTAGCCTTAAAATCTGTTGCTAGACAAACTTGACTGTAATTTAATTGAATATCAACGTTCACAAAATATTATATAAGATCAAGGATCCTAATAGTCATTTACAACACAATCCTAAATCAAAATTCTCCAAACATGGTTGATTATGGGTGAAAAATGAGAGTTCGCGTGACACAAATGCAACGTAGCCTTAAAATCAGGTGTTAGACAAACTTGGTTGTAAATCGATCAAAAATAAATGTTCACGAAACACAATATAAAATAAAGGATCCTTATAATCTTCTACAACACAATTTGAAATCAAAGTTCTCCAAACATAGTTGATTACAGGTGAAAAATTGGAGTTCGCGTGACACAATTGCAACGTAAACTTAAAATCTGGTGTTCGCCGACATCAACATTAAATTGATGGAAATTAAACATTAACAAAATCCAATAGAAAAGAAAGGTTCTTAATAGTCATCTACAACACAATCTAAAATCAAATTTCTCCAAACCTAGTTTATTATCGGTCAAAACTAGGAGTTCTTATGACACATCTACAATGTAGCCTTAAAATCAGGTGTTTGATGAACTTGGTTGTAAATCGATCAAAAATCAATGTTAACAAAAGTCAATATAAAATAAAGAACGCTAATAGTCATTTGCAACACAATCCTATATCAAAATTCTCCAAACATGGTTGATTATGGGTGAAAAATGGGAGTTTGAATGACATAGCTGCAACGTAGCCTTAAAATCAAGTGTTCTCCAAACAGGTCATTAAATCGATGGAAATTCAACATTCAAAAGAACCAATAGAAAATAAAGGTTTCTTAATACTCATCTACAACGCATTCTAAAATCAAACTTCTCCAACCATGGTTGATTATGGGCGAAGAATGGGAATTCGCTTGAGATAGCTCCAATGTAACCTTAAAACTAGGTGTTAGATGAACTTGATTGTAAATCGATTGAGAATAACCCTTCACGAAAGGCGATAAAAAATAAAAGATCCTAATAGTTATCTACAACACAATCCTAAACCAAAGTTCTCCAAATATTGTTGATTATGGGTGAAAAGTTGAAATTCTTGTGACACAACTGCAACGTAGCCTTTAAATTAGGTGTTCGTCAAACTCGACGTTAAATAGATGGAAATTCAATATTCACAAAAATCAATAGAAAATAAAGTTTCTTAATAGTCATCTACAACACAATCTAAAATCAAACTTTTCCAAACTTGGTTCGTTATGGGTGAAAAATGGGATTTCGAATGACACAACTGAAAAGAAACGTTCACAAAAAATGATAGAAAAAAATGATCCTAATAGTCATCTAAAACACAATTCTATATCAAAGTTCCCCAAACATGGGTCATGATGGGTGAAAAATGGGAGTTCACGTAACACAACTGCAATGTAGCCTTAAAATTAGGTTTTCATTGAACTTGACATTAAATCGATGGAAATTCAACATTAAAAAAAATTGATAGCAAATAAAGGTTCTTAATATTTAATTACACCACAATCTAAATTAAAACTTCTCCAAACCTAGTTGATTATGGGTGAAAAATATGAGTTCACATGACACATTTGAAACATAGCCTTAAAATCAGGTGTTAGACAAACTTGGCTTTAAATCGATCGAAAATAAACGTTCACGAAAAATGCAATATAAAATAAAGTATCCTAATAGTCGCCGAGAACACAATCCTATATCAAAATTCTCCAAATATGGTTGATTATGGATTAAAAATGTGAGTTCACGTGACAGGGCTGCAACGTAGCCTTAAAACTATGTGTTAGATGAACTTGCCTATAAATCGATCAAAAAACAACTTTCAGAAAAGGCATAATAAAATAAAGGATCCTAATAGTCATCTAGAACACAATCCTAAATCAAAGTTCTCCTAACATGGTTGATTATGGGTGCACAATAGGAGTTCACGTGACACAACTGCAACGTAGCCTTAAAATAAGTTGTTTACCAAACTCGACATTAAATCGATGAAAATTCATTATTCACTAAAATCGATAGAAAATAAAGGTTCCTAATAGTCATCTACAACATAATTTAAAATGGAACTTCACCAAACTTGGTTAATTATTGGTGAAAAATGGGTGTTCGCATTACACAGTTCCAACCCACATTTTTCACCCATAATCAACCATGTTTGGAGAACATTAATTGATTTACAGTCAAGTTCGTCTAACACCTTGTTTTAAGGCTATGTCATAGCTGTGTCACGCAAACTCCCATTTTTTGCCCAGAATCAACCATGTTTGGTGAACTTTCATTTAGGATTGTGTTCTAGATGAATATTAGGATCCTTTATATTTTATATCGCCTTTCATGAATGTTGATTTTCGATCTATTTACGACCAGGTTCTTTTAACACTTGATTTTAAGGTTATGTTGCAGCTAAGTCATGCGAACTCCCCTTCTCCTCCTATAATCAACCTAGTTTGGAGAAGTTTGATTTTATATTGTGTTGTAGATGACTATTAGGATCCTTTATTTTATATCACCTTTTATGAACATTGATTTTCGATTGATTTACAGCTAAGTTGACGTCTAAAACCTGATTTTAAGGCTACATTGTAGTTGTGTCATGCAAACTCACATTTTTCACCCATAATCAATATGCTTTGGAGAACTTTTGATTTTAGATTGTGTTGTAGATGACTATTAAGAACCATTATTTTCTATCAGTAATTGTGAATGTTGAATTTCCATTAATTTAATGTTGAGTCCGACGAACACTTGATTTAAATGCTATGTTGCAGTTGTGTCACGAGAACTCTCATTTTTCACCCATAATCAACCATGTTTAGACAAATTTGATTTAGCATTGTGTTGTAGATGAGTATTAGGATGCTTTATTTTGTATCGTCTTTTGTGAACATTCATTTTTGATCGATTTATAGCCAAGTTCATCTAACCCCTGGTTTTTAAGGCTACATTGCAGCTATGTCACGCAAATTCCCGTTCTTCACCCATAATCATCCAAGTTTGGAGAAGTTTGATTTTAGATTGTGATGTTGATAACTATTAAGAACCTTTATTTTCTATCGATTTTCTTGAATGTTGAGTTTCCATCGATTTAAATTCAAAAATGCCGCACACCTTATTTGAAGGCTACATTTCATCTTTGCCACACGAATTCCCATTTTTGACCCATAATCCAACATGTTTGGAGAACTTTGATTTAGGATTGTGTTGTAGATGACTATTAGGATCCTTTATTTTATATCACCTTTCGTGAACGTTCATTTTCTATTGATTTACAACAAAGTCCATCTAACACCTGATTTTAAGGCTACATTGCAACTGTGTCATAAGAACTGGGTCTCTAGCACACAAGCACCTATGAAACCTATCCTCGACTTTTCCCAGAAGAATTTTTTTTTCATAGATTCTATTATTGATTAGTTTTTGCATTTGGATAAAAATTAGTTTTTGCATTTGGATAAAAATTAGTTTTTTGAACAATGGACGATTTGGGCCTACTGAGAACGATATTCTTTAAAAAATAGACGATCTAGGTTTCTTTAGCACATGAGCGCTTGCAAAACCAATATCTTTGATTTCTCCAAAAAAAAATATTTTCATAGATTCTCTATTTGTGGGGTTCTTGCATGTTGGTGAAAAATCATTTTTTCAAAAACCGGACGATCTGGGTTTACTTAGAATGACATTCTCTAAAAAAACCATCTCTCAAATTTTTCTCAAGAAAATTCAAAAAAATTGCCTCTGCTATCTCTTGCTTCTACTTTTCAAAAACATAATCCTTTTCAACAACTTATTTTTTCAAAAAAGGGACGATATGGGTCTCTTTAGCACATGAGCACCTACAAAACCCATTTCTCAGATCTCGGTGTACTTGGAATGACATTCTCTACAAAAAGAATTTCTTAGTTTTTTCTTCAGAAGATTCAAAAAATATACATCGGTTACCTCTACTGCTTTTACTTTTCAAAAAAAAATCTTTTTCAAAAACTTATTTTTTCAAAAAATAGGTGCTCTGGGTCTCTATACCAATCGAGCACCTACCAAATCCATATGTTCGATTTTTCAAAAAAAAATTGTTTCGTAGAGTCTATTTTTATCCCATAATCAACAAAGCTTTGATAACTTTGATTTTAGATTGTGTTGTAGATGACTATTTCCTACCTTTATTTCCTATTGGCTTTCATGAACGTTCATTTTCCATCAATTTCCAGGCAAGTTCGACTAACACCTGATTTTAAGGCTACGTTGCAGCTATTTTATGCAAACTCCCATTTTTCACCCATAATCGATCAGGTTTGGAGAACTTTGATTTTCTACTGTGTTGTAGATGACTATTAAGAACCTTTATTTTATATCGACATTTATCAACGTTGATTTTCCATTAATTTACAGTCAAGTTTGGCTAAGACCTGATTCTAAAGCTACATTGCAGCTTTGTCATTCGAACTCCCATTTTTCACGCATAATCAAACATGTTTTGAAAACTTTGATTTTAGATTGTGTTGTAGATGACTATTAAGAACCTTTAATATCACCTTTTTTGAACAATGATTTTTTATCAATTTACAACCAAGGTCGTATAACACCTGATTTGAAGGCTACGTTGCTGCTATGTCACAATACTCCCATTTCCCACCCACAATCAACCATGTTTGCAGGATTGTGTTTGTAGATGGCTATTAGGATCCTTATATCATCCTTCGTGAATATTAATTTTCAATCAATTTACAACCAAGTTCATCTATCACCTCATTTTAAGGATATGTTGTCCCTGTGTCATGCGAACTCCCATTTTTACCCAATAATCAACTAGTTTTGGAGAACTTTTATTTTTGATTTAGAATTGTGTTGTAAATAACAATTAGTATCCTACATTGCAGTTGTGTCATGCGAACTCCCATTTTTCACCCAAAATCAACGCGGTTTGAAGAAGTGTAATTTTAGATTGTGTTGTAGATGACTATTAAAAACCTTTATTTTCTATCAGTTTTCTTGAATGTTGAATTTTTCACCCATAATCTACCATGTTTGGAGAATTTTGATTTAGGATTTGTGTTGTAGATGACTATTAGGATCCTTTATTTTATATCACTTTTCATGAACGTTGATTTTTGATTGATTTATAGTTAAGTTCGTCTAAAAGCTGATTTTAAGGCTACATTGCAGCTGTGTCATGTGAACTCCCATTTTTCACCCATAATCAACCACATTTTGAGAACTTTGATTTTAGATTATGTTGTGGATGACTATTAAGAACCTTTATTTTCTATCAGTTTTCATGAATGTTGAATTTCCATCGATTTAATGTCGAGTTCTGCGAACAACTGATTTTAATGCTATGTTGCAGCTGTGTCACAAGAACTCCCATTTTTCACCCATAATCAACCATGTTTGGAGAAATTTGATTTAGGATTTTTTTATAGATGACTATTAGGATCCTTTATTTTATATCGCCTTTCATGAACATCGGTTTTTGATCAATTTACAACCAAGTTCGTCTAACACCTGATTTTAATAGTTTAGAGTATAGGGGGGAGAGAGAGAGGAAGTGAGTGAGAGAGAGACCTGAGAGAGGGAGAGGGGGTAGGAGGGAGAGTCTTGAGAGAGAGAGGAAGGGAGTGGGAGAGAGATAGTGGGTAGAGCGTAGATGGTTTAAGGGTACAAGGCTAAGGGCAGATGGGAGAGACATATGAGTGAGTGAGTGAGAGAGACTTGAGAGAGGGAGAGGGTGTAGGAGGGAGATGGTTGAGAGAGAGAGAGAGAGAGGGTAGAGGGGGGAGAGATAGAG
>VCHN02004512.1:0-11723 GCA_007115665.2 Sequoiadendron giganteum
ACATGTTAGTGATATTTTTTGATACAACTTACAAAAAAGTAATAATTTGAATAAGATTTATGGATTTGATTGTGTAGCTGCTTTTTGTTATCTGGATAACAAAAAGCAGCTACACAATCAAATCCAAAAATCTTATTCAAATAATTATGATGGATTGTGGAAACTTGATATCTTTAATTTTAAAAAGTAATATTTACATTATTTTTTAAATATCATAAACTACTTTGCTAAGAAACGGTTTGGCAAAGGAATTTGTTGCTTTAATGATATTTTGAGTAATGACAAACTGAAGTAGAAAAACTAAATGAAAAATTTGATATAGCTGATGTCAACAAGAGAACATACTTTGTTGTTAAAAGAACATTGAGTTCTATGCAAATTCTAATTGAAGTAAGAAATGAGGAAAATAACTATGGCTACTTCAAATGGAATGATGGTACCCCATTATTAGATGTCAAGTCTATTGGTTTGTACAAAATACTTACCCTTTCCCAAGAGGTGTACTAGAACATGTCAATCAGTCTTGGAATATAGATCTAGGGAAAAAAGAATGGTATGATATCATTAAAGTCTGCTGGTCTAGAAAAGTTGAACCCAAAAAGTGTTGTTTCAAGTGGTTGTTGTTAAAAAAATTAGTCATTGGTTCTAATCCACTAAATTATGTCTATGTGTAACTATGTTGAAGATATTGAGCACATTTTTTTCAAATGTCAGTTTGCTTCTACTAGTTGGTCAAAATTCTTAGGTAATATTCGAGTAAAAGCACAATAGTGTGTCACACTTTTGGCTAAACAAATGGTTTCGAGCGAGTAATTTCTAGTCGAAAGCTTTTCGATCGAGCTACTTTCAACAAAAACCACGTGGCGGTGATTTGGCGTCGATGTTGTAGCCCCCTTCCAATTGGAAGGGTTTTGACCGAAACAAAATTGATCAGAAAGCTTCCAACCGGAAGTATGGAAAATAAAACCAAAAAAAAATGGGCCCATTCGTTTTTGCATGCTTGGGCGAAAGGTTTTCTGTGCGAAGTAGCTCAATCGAACATAGGGAAGGCTCAATATATACGTGAAGGCGACCTCCAATATCTCAACGCGGCCTCCCAAGTTATGCTCTTGGTATTCTTTTACATATGGCAGGGCATTGATGTTTCTTATTTGTGAATTTTTTTGCAAAATTTATGTACTAAATGGCCTGTGTTGGGTATTGGTTGTTGAACTCTTGGTCGACGTTCATTGTAGTGATTTATTGGAAAGAAATGTATGATTTGTAAGTATTTTAACTATGAACTAGGAATTTGGGGTTTTTAGTTTTGTGTATAATGGAATTTAGCAAATTTGGGGTTTTCAGTTTAGAGTTTTATGTTAAAGGTTTGCATTTGTTAAAAAATGAAAACAAAGCTCAATATTCAGCCCATAATATGCAAATTTTTCATATATAGTGAACATAATATAGGGTCATTGCTCAATCCTTCTCAGAAATGTTAAAAACTATCACTTATCAATGATAGGGTTTCATTCTTAACACTAAAAGCTAAGGAAGTGATGGCTATGATCAATCAAATAAACCCTAACACTACAAAACTAACATCAATGTAGTATTTGTTAGCCTTACTTCTACCCCCCTTTCTTGATCAATGATAAGAGCAACAAACCCCAATCTTTAAATTAGAAACAACCTTGTTGGTATATCGTATATATATGAAATTAGTGGATATACCGCCATCCTTCATACAAGAAATATTGCAAGTAGAGGTGATTGAAAAAGGCATTTTACTGTTGTCAAAAGTTGGCAACCCTATCAAAACAGCCCCAAGCGCCTAGTGCCTATGTTAGCAGCTCAACAAGATGGTTATTCATCCTTTAGGCACTTAATTCAAAGTTCCTTTGTTACTAAAGCACACTCATCTGAGCCCAAGTGCAGCTATAAGTGGACCTTGCTACTTAAAACACTCCATACATGTCATACAAGTATTGGGCACAACAAACATGGTGATCACATTTTAAACAAACTCAAAATAAATTGGGGGCAATCAGAAGAGCAAGGAAATGAGCTAAAACCAGATTGAACTAATAATTTCATACATATGATGGCATTTGCAACAAACACATATCTACAAAAACTCATCACTAGTTAAAAAAAATATACAAGCTAAAACATATTCTAAATTTATTTATGTTCCAATCATATTTATGGGAATAAGATAATCACTCAGAGCTAGGCAAAACAATTAAAAAAACCTAGTAAGACTTCAAAATAGTTTACAATTCCACAGTTCAATTTGACAATTGCCACATCATGACAAATAAGCCTTGGACTAGGGATCTAATATAATACAATCAGTATATTCATAGTAGCAATCCCATTGTGTTTGTTTATTACAAGGATTTTATTTCTTCTAGTTTAGAGAAGAAGATAAGTAGTAAACGCCAAGGAGATAAAAAAAAATCAATGAAATGCCAAACATGATAGCCAAGAACATGGGAACTTGGAAATCTGAAGCATAAGACACCCATTGGACAACCAAAAGTACAAAAGGTTTATTGAAATTACTTTCAAGATCCAATGATATTGTGATATTCCTCTATAGATATTTCTTAACTAAGGTATGATCTTAGACCCCCCTTCTATTTTTTTTTTAAATGTAAGTGTATACCCTAACTCTAAAGTTTGATATATAAACTTTTCACATAAAAAAAGTGATCCAAATTTACTACTTTCAAACATGGACATGAAAAAGATGATGACTACCTAGCAGCCCATAAAAATCTGCATATGCCTTCAATAGTAAACCCTAAAAACAAATAGTGATCAAATAGATGGTAATACTATCTATTGAATGGGTTCATTCAATGATCGAAAAGTATGACTGAAGTTTCCTAGAACTACAAGACAAGAGGTTGCATTATGAGAACTTGAACTATTGAAGTGCATTATGAGGTTTCCTAGGACTATGTTTTATTATGCAGATCTAATATAGTCTAATTGTGACTATCTTCCATTAAGTCACTGCTCTCTTTCATGAAGTCATAAAATTTCTATAAGATGTGACTCTTGTTACTCTTTATGCAAACATGTTATTGCACTAGCTTTGTCTTTTAACAGTTTACTCAATCATATTTGAGAAGAAATATCCTTTCAACTAGTAGTTGGTTATGGCAATCTAATGGTACATATCAAGTAGATTTTGAAGCATCTCAAAGGAATTTCACTAAGAGATAGATCACTGCAGATTTGAGACAAAATACCAGTCGCTTCAAAGAATTAAATTAGCTTTTCTTAACTAAATTTTGAATATTAAATCTGATTAAAGAATAAACCATGACTGTAATTTATGAATCATCAAGAAGCAACAAGGATTTCATATTTATGTTTAATTGTGCAAGTCCCTACAGATTCCGCTAGGATTTGATACTGGTAGTATTCTCTTTGTGCAAACTATTACGATTGTGAGCTAGGTTTTGTTATATTTATAAAAAAAATTAAACAAGATATTATTCAATCAACATTGTTAGGGGCATTTTACCATTTTCTTTACTCACCAATAGCTCACTGCCCTGTAGATTGTCTTTTGCAACTATTACTGACCTGGCACTTCCTCATATTTATCTATCATCCATTTATCATGGTATCCTTCAAGGTAATGTCCTTGCATTAGTGATCATCTTCTAACTATGTCATTTGATGCTCATGATTGTCACAATAACCTTATAAAATGCAAGATTTTATGACTACTGTCCTAATTGTGAATCCCTATCAATATAGAACTGTCTTTCAATTATTGGCCTCTAATATTTAATGCATGTTTTTTCTATTCTTTATTGTATCTATAAACCCAAAATTGAAAACCCCAAATTTCTAGTTCACTGGATGCACGTACATGTATGTATACATATGTGTATGTACATGTGTGTACATATATGTGTATGTGTGTATGTATGTAAATATATGCACGTACATGCGTGTATGTGTGTGTACATGTATGTATGTTTGTATTATATACATGTGTATGTGTGTATGCATATGTATGCATATATATGTATGTATGTGTATGTGTGTATGTATATGTACATGCATATATATGTGTATGTGTTTATGTATAATGCATATATGTGAATGGGTGTATGTATGTGTGTATATGTATAATGCATATATGTGTATGTGTGTATGTATGCATGTATGTACATATATGCACATACATGTACATGCACGTATGAATACATGTGTATGTATGTATGTACTTTAGTATGTATGTATAAATATATGTACATGTATATGTACTTGTGCATGTGCATATATATTTATGAATACATAAATTTGTATATACATATATACATATGTCATGTGTATATTGTGTACATGTATGTATATATACATACATATGTATGTATGTACACATGTGTACATACACACATACACATATATGTATGTACATACACATATATACATGTATATATACACACATATGCATATATGTACATACACATGTATATATATAAATACACATATACACATGCACATGTGTGCACACTCACACACATATATATAATGTACATGTATTGAAAGTCTCTTTGGAGTTGTCGATTTTCTAATGTTATCTAAGTTGTAGACTTGGTGAACTATTGAACATAGAGATATACATAACTTGAACTATCTCAAACGAGATGTATTTAAAGTTAAAAATGTTTTACTTTTGAAACTTGAAAAGATTGTAATTTAAATTTATATATTTGTTTTAGTTTTGAAATTTGATTTAAATTCAAGTTTAACATTGAATGTATATTTTGTTTTAATGATATGAAAATCTCTAGATTTACATATACATCTATATATATCATGGTCAATGAGGGATCTCACCATTCCCCTCGTTCTAATCAAGAGGCTCAAAATAGATCAAATTTATATCAGGATAGTTTTGCTATATTAAACAATGCTCTAAAATATTTAGAGCAAACAATTCACAACTCCCCCAATTTGGCTAATCAAGATAGATTAGTCACTATTAGAGATAAGATTCATCGAATGATTGAGGCAATTCGATCATTCAACCCTTATGATGAGATCAACATTGAAAAATTTTATTTCTCTTCCTAGGAGTGTTATTGGCACAATGAACTATAGAGAAGTTGTCAAATTAGTTTCAATCGAAAATGTGTTAACCATGTTCCCTCATTATAGAGGAAAAAATAGAATTAGAGGATATGTGGTTACGAGGTGTGTAGATCCTCTTGTTGTGCCATTCATATACCCTAGATGGTTGGCAGTGTATCATAGATGGTCTCACAATGATGAGCTACCACAATATTTTGTCAAACATTTATATGCAAAATTCCATTTATAGATATATGTGGACTACACATCTCATCCTGAGCATGTTGGCCAAGGTAAAGGTCATTTTTTCTGACAAACCACAGTTTAGACATCCAGGTTTTCCACCGCCTATGGACAAGAGGGCATTAGTTGGCCCAAACCTTTTGGTTTTACCAAAATGTGTGAAATTGGCAGTAGTAGGGGAGTCAGCAGCATGCTCCACTCGATCTGAAATTATTGATAACATTGCCTCTATTACGAAACATATTGATCAGACGTCATCTGATCGAGTTGGTAGATACTTATTACACTCGTGGATCAGCCTTCCTCCCACAGAGGCTACATCAACATCTTATGATCCATTTCTTCATGCCGATCTATCTACTCCTTTAGATATCGAGCATATGAACCACACAAATTTGTGTAATGTGTGTAGAGTCTCAATTTTGGATTTACTAGCAACATATCAAGTCATCAACGAGGACCATGGGATCTCTCTTGACCGTGTACAGGGCTTTATTAGACAGTGATATCCTAGTACACATACAAGCCACAGGGTGGCAACTCCAAGGGATATTCTAGAGCAGCCTACAGGATCCCATGTGCATCATGTTTCTATCGATCCTTTAGCTTGTCCAGGTTCTTAGGATGTTATAGGTCATGTTGAGGTTACTACGGCACCTAATGTTGTCCATGGCACATATACTCAGCTTCTTTTTGGCACTAATACTGTACATGCTACAAATCCCCCTGCGATGTCCTTACATTCTCGTGATCTTAGTGACATTGGTAGAGCCATCGATCAGGCACGATAGGTACTTGAATAATTTATATATATATATATAATTGTGTTCTAAGGAATTACATATGATACATGTTTAATGTATTTTAAAGTCTAGTTGTTTAAATAATTAAAATAATTTAATTACTTGATGTAAGTTTGAATGTACATTGAACCTGTACATTGTACAAGTTTAGATAATTTTACATATATGTACACACACACACACACACATATGTATACATGTATTATTTAAATTAAATTTTAAAAGTTCATGTGTGTGTACTTGAACACATGCAGGGCTTAGGGCACATATCCAAAGAGCTAGAATCGGGACATGGATCCACACATTTTGGAAATTTGGCACATGATGGCAATCCCATGCAGCACACAACTGAGGTACAGTTAAATAATTTTATTTAAAATTTAATTACTCGATCTATAAGTTTGAACACATTGAAATTTTGTACACTGTACAAGTTTAGATAATTTTACATATATGTACACACAAATATATATGCATGTATTCAAAATTTAACTTAATTTCATGTGTGTACTTGAACACATGAAAGGTTTGGGATGAGGCTCAAGACACGGATCCAAAGAGATTGGATCAAGACATGGATCCACACATCCTGGATCAAGAGAGGGATCAGTCCATGGATCAAGGGAGAGATCAGATCATGGATCGAGGGAGAGATCGAGGGAGAGATCGGGCCAGAGATCTGATGATTCTATTCACAATAGATATCCCTCTCTTTGAGATTTTTTATAGTATTATGGTTTGAGATCAGATTATTATGTTGTCCAAACACTTTTTATGATTTATGTACATCATATTACATACATTTATGTTTTATGATATATACACTTGTTATGATTTACATCACATTCACATGTACATGTTTATGTTTTATGGTTTGAATAGGTTTTTTATCACATTATTATGGTTTTTAAACACTTGTTACATCTATTTACATCATGCAAATTATTATGGTTTTATTTATTTAGCAAGTTTGTATAGGTTTATTTAAATTTAAATTATCGTTTGTTCACACTTGTTGTACATCTATTTACATTGTGAAATAAGATTTTGGGCTATCGAATGGTTGCTATTTGTAAATTTAAAAAGATGGACATGTACAATTAATTTTATTTATAGAAATGAATTTGTCTAAATAAATAGGTCAAGAAATAGAAAAAATTGAATGCAAATTTATGTACAAGAGATTAATGCTATATTTAAGTGAAACATAAAAATGCAACTGAAAAGAGATAGTTCCTAAATTCGTAGCTCTAAATGTTCATATTTAAAGGTTATGAATATAAGTTTACTTAATTTACAAGATGAACTATTGAATTACTAGAGTAATACCTCATATGTGTAAATATTCAATAATTCATATTTTCACTCTAAAAGTGAATTTCTTTCAAATTAACATACTTTAACACTTTAGCCATTTAAGAAAAAAATTATTCTGGACACACATGACAAGATCCAAAAGAAAATCATTTTTTTTAAGAAAGGGCTTGATTCATCTATCTTCATCCTTATACTTCCCCTTAAGGGAAGGGGCATCCAATCCCAAATTTGCATTGTGGGATGGGATTTTTAACAAATCCACATGACACCAGGTCAACACTAAGGAGGGATCACAACCCCATGATTTGGAAGAATCACAAATTTTAATCGATTGCTTTTGTTCATCATACATTATTCTATTTCTCTCTCCAACCAACTTCAACTTGATTTTTGTATACTTCTCCTTTAATCTTCGACCATTCCTTCATACTAATCAAAGGTTACTAAATATTTCATCTTGAAATTGAACAAACATGTTTGAAATAAAAGTAGTCCAATTTTGTATAATAGGTCTAATTTTTTTTTTAACATGTCTATTTTCTTTTGATGTAATGTGCATGTTTTTCAAGCTTTGGGGTTCTTGAGGCACATTCTATTATCTTTTGCATTCCTTAGAAAAGTGGAAATACTCGAGATATTTATAACATTTGAGAGGTAACTAATCATAATCAAGCTACTCAAATCAGCCATTTGGACATAATTAAATGACTCTTTTATGTGTTATTTTAAAATGGCTTTTCACATAGTTACTAGATTAATGATATTTTAGATGCATTAAATCTAAAGGAAAATTCTTAGGCATATTTCACTTTAGGGGGAAGGCTCATTTTTTAGAAACTTAGTGTGATTCCTAAAATGTTCTACCCTATTCTAAGATGCAAAATAACTAATGATGCATTAAAAGGAAAAAAACAAGAAATACTATTCAAGATTAGCCTAAGGAATATCTATGCAAGAAAGACAAACAAATCAAGAAGATAAATTGTTATACCTTTTGTGCTACAGATTTCCTTGGTTGGCCCTTGATCTTTGAGAGTATGTCTGCTCCTTGGATGGCTATGGAGATGAATGGATGCAAGATGAAGAATGTAATAATATGCTAGTGGCTAAAGGATTTGGTGGATTGATGAAAAATGCTTGCAAATGGCTAAAATGCAGCAAATGAAAATTGGCAAGAGTTTGGTAGCAAAAATCTCCCTTTTTTTAGAGGAAGGAGGGCGTATTTATAGAGGGATTTGAATTCTCTAGAGAATTCAACGGTTGAGATTAAACCAACAAGGCCAAGATGGAGGGCTATGGTGAGTTGAGGACTCACAAGCCCTCACATCTTGACATGTGGAATGTGATATGGCCAAGGATGAGATGATGTGTAAGTGATGTGGAAGGAAGGTACATGATGTGGATGAAGGACAAGTACCTTGGAAAAAGGATGATGTGACCTCTCAATGATCACATGGGGAAGAGGAGAATCTTGGGTGAATTAAAGTGAATTATAAATTCACATGATTGGGGAGTCTTGTGGATAAGACAAGGTTCCAAAAGGAGAGGTGGAAAGTACCTTGGATAAAAAGGTGCTGGCAAGTTGGGTCCACTTTTTGGCCAAAAAGTGGAAGTGTTTTCCCTGATTTTCAAAGTTTGACACATTTGACCTTAAAATTTGAAGCACTTAGAGATGAAATCTTCAAACAAGTCACTGGTCATAAAATGTAGTACCCAGAGTCTAGTTTCCAAATATATAAATTATTTCAATACCCACATTGTACAAATTGAGTTTCAATAGGCTTTTGTAAAAACCACTATTTAAAAGTCATTTTTTTTTAACCATACCATGCACGTGTACAACATCCATATTTTGACTTAAATTATCATATTTTTCTAAATCCTTTTGGGAAAAGACTTGTGACTCACTGAAGCGTGTCTTGGATATTTTTTGTAATTTTTTATTGAATTTTTTTTTTTTTTGTTAATTTTTTATCAGGCATATTTGACGTTTAGAAAAATTGTCATGTACGACATGCATAAGATGACCTAAAGTTATCATTTTTTGCATTTTTTTTTTAAATTGAAAAGAATTGTCTGAAGTTTGTCCTTGTGCAATCCGTTTGTCAAAATGTTATGTTGATCAAAAGTTATTAAAATAGTAAAAAACACTGATATTTAAAGTTTATGGACCAATTTCATCAGAAATTAATTGAAAAATAGAAAAAAAAAATCCAATTGTAGAAAAAAAAACATATTTGAAATCTGCATTGTCTCATCTAAAATGGGTTTTAATTTCATCAAAAAATTCTGCAAAAAAAGTCGTCAGCCATATGTCCAAACTCAATTTTTTTCCCTAACATTGTTAGAACCTTCAACTTGCAGGTCAAACCAAGTTGAAGTCCTAGGTTCGGACTCCCAATGCTTTTCCCGAACCAAAATCCGAAGCAAAAACCCAACCACAATGCAAAAGAAAATTCAAATTAAAAAAAACGGGATCTCGATTATAAATCGGGATCCCATATTTAAAGATACGAGATCCTGTTTTATAATCGGGATCCAGTTTCTTCTCAACTGTGTTATTTAAAATTATTGTCAAATTTTACTGTGAAGTCTGCAACTTCACATGTACAGCCAAGAGCAGTAAAATTGGTCTATTTTTCATTGAGCATTTTTTTTACAGGTGGTGACTTTCTTTCTTGATAATTTTTTCAAAGGAGAGATCCCATTTTTTCAAAGAAAGAACAAAAGGTCTTCAACTTGCAATATGAATTGATTTTTTCAAAGGAGGCATGAAGAAATTAGTTTTAAAGTGGAATTGTGCTAGTTTTCTACTTGTTTTGAGGAACACAAGAGGAAGAATTTAGTCCTTTTAGGTCTTGAACTTCCAATTTGAATCGAATTTTTTGAAGAATTTCACTATTTACATTCATTTGTGCTTGAGAATTTTATAATCATGGGAAATAAATATCGTAATAAGAGGAGGAAGAAATTGACTCCTGAAGAAATTGAGCAAACAAAGAGAATGAGAGACAAAGACAAAGAGAAAGAAGAATGAGAATTAAATCAATGAATGGTGGGGGAGCATCCAATTCCACAACTATTGAAGATGAAAACATAGAGGAGACCATGGTTGTAGATGAATTCAATTTGCAAGAAGTCAATTTGGAGAAGAATATGATTATACAATCAAGTCCTACTATGTCTTCAAATCCCTCTTTCAATGCTATGGAGAATGTTTCAATATGCACAAATCCAAGTACGTCTTCAAATCCACATGTTAGTGAAATGGTAAATTCGTATGTAGAAATTTTACAAGATGTTGGACTTAACGATGTTGACATTGATAATATTCAGAGAGATGAAACTTTTATAGAATTTGTTGAAAATGATAATTAGAATGATCTTTTTGTTGAAAATGAAATTGAGAATAATCATTTTATTGAAAATGAAAACAAAAACCATTTTATTGATGTAAATGAAAATGAAAACTGTTTTGTTGATGTAAATGAAAATGAAAACCGTTTTGTTCATGTAAATGAAAATGAAACCGTTTTGTTGATGAAAATGTAAATCGTTTTCAAGTTGAAAATGAAAATGAAGATGAAAATCTAGAATGTGATGTTGAATTTAATGAAAATACTTTTTTTTAAATTGAAAGTGGTGTTTTTAATAATCTTCCTGGTCAAATTTCTTGGAGGCAAATAAGAACACATGCAAATAAAATATACAACGAATTCTTTTATCATAAAAAAAAAAAAATTCAATGTTAACTAATGATGCAATTGATGAGAATGCAAAAAATGAGGAAAATAATGAAAAGGTTAGGATTTTTTGTTAAACCAAAAAGAAAAGATCAATCATTAAAACATGCTATGTGTACTGTTGCTAGTGCCATTCAATCGATTGGAAAAAATAGTCGATCTAAAGATAAAAATGCAGCAAGAAGAGTTATAACAACTGCTATAGTTAATAAAGCAACTTTGAATAAAATAATTGTAAGAAATATTAGTGAAGTTTTAAAAATACATCCTAAAACATTGCTAAGAGCGGAAAAAAGAAGAATAATTATAGAAAATGATTCTATCAACCAATGTTGGAGTTTCAGTGATCGACTTGCGAGGTCTGATATGAAATTGAATGTTGAAATTAAATTTTTGATTGAAAAATATTGGCATGATAATACTAGGGTTTCATCTAATGCTAGAGATGTTTTAAAATTAAGGGTGGGGTCCAAAGTTCGCGATCCTCACCCAAAACACCTATTAGATACAACACAAACTGAATTTTATAGAA
>VCHN02001738.1:0-20276 GCA_007115665.2 Sequoiadendron giganteum
TCCTAATTAGAGAATGCAAGTCTAGCATCTAAAATAGTTGTTTTGTCTTTCAAGAATTTTATAACCTGTTGGTGTAGTCCTATAAAAGATGTCTCACAGTTCTCGAGCATGGGTGGCTAGTTGGTTGACAAACTACCACCCATATCTACAATGCAACATTCTTGCTCGAATTGAGGAACTCAGCCTCCCGTATAGGTTGTGGGAAAAGATGTTAAGGAGAATTAATATAAAAGGTCCAAACCGCATAGATTTGCAATATGATAATTATGCTCACTTCTTCAACAGCGTCTTTGGAGTTTGGGCGCATATGGGCATGGATGTTCAATATTACAATCTACAAATAGAGATTGTCAATTTATGTGATTGGCCAATGTTTGTTTACCGAGAAATTCGAGACCTTTTCCTAGCTAGATGCATATGGAAGGTGTGCATTAGACCAACAATTATCATACAGAGGCACAATCTTACGGATTAGCTGAGCATGAGGTTTATGAGATTTCTCAAGGGGGAATCTGTGATTAGTAATCACAAAGGTCCTATGGAAGAATGGTTGCTGGCCGTGTTAAAATTCAACCACATTGTCAGGTTTGAGATCCACCGTGTCAGGCCCTCCTTCAGGCTGCTACATGAGAATTAGGGGGTGCCAACATTATATGCTGTCAATTCCACCTTGACAATCAGAGTGCGACAAATGCTTCCAGATGCTGAGAACACGGAGATTATACCTGTTCATAAATGGTTGACACAATCTTCAGTATGACCAGTATTAAATGTGCATTGTAATTTTGTTTAGATTGTGTAATATTGACGCGAAATATTTTTACATTTCACCAATTTATGCGTATTGTTATTATAAAATTTGACGGTGAACTTGAATACACTATTTTGTAACAGTTTGTGTTTTCCATTCTGCAACTTTTCTTGTGCATCTTCTCATCGAAATGTATAAGGATACTGAAATGGAATGCTGAAATGGAATATCAAAATCTGCAACTTTTCTTTTCTTCCTACTGTGTGCATAACACTAGTTGTTGTCTTGTTACTGTTTTTCTTTAAGGGGTGTCATAAAACAAGAAATTGAAGTTGAAAAGACTATTTTTGTTACAGTCCAGAAAAGAAAATAAGTGAGGCACAACCCACTGTGCTTTCCATGATGCTACTGTTATGTGAATAATGTGTTGGGCAGAGATCGAACATGAGTGTTTTGCTGAAAGAAAGGGTTCTTAAAAATTATGAAGCATAGATTGAATACATTGTCCTCTTACTGTGTGCATAACACTAGCTGCTGTCTTCTTACAGTTTTTGCAAAGTCAGGGACAACCCATTGTGTTTTCCATACTGCAACAATTAAGTAAAAAAATTTGTTGGAAACATATGAATAGGTAGTGAGGAAGACTGTTTTTCTTAAAGAAAGGGGTCTCATAAGACAAGATAGGGAAGTTGAAAACATTATTTTGTTACAGTAAAGAAAAAATAAGAAGTGAGCCACAACCCACTGTGCTTTCCATGATGCTACTATTATGTAAATTTTGTGTTGGAAACATATGGGCAGATATTGAAAAAGAGTGTTTTTCTCAAAGTAGGTATCCATGTATGTTCATGTGTATGTTTTTCATGCGTTCTTCGATGTACATAGGTGAATTTTCACTAGCAGTTAGCCGGATCACATAAGACAAGAAAGGGAAGTTGAAAATATTATTTTCTTATAGTCAGGAAAAAATAAGAAGTGAGCCACAACCCACTATGATATTTACAAGATAACATAATCTTACAACAACTTTATAACTGAATGACATATGATAAATGAATGAACATGAGGAGAAAAATTGTCTTCATAACTATTTCAACTCATATAATTCTATTTGCATATAGTCACAATTTTAGATCCTTATCACAATATGCAAGATGAGTGAACATGAAACAATATGCAGTGTACTAGAGTTGAAAAACACTTGTATGCCAAGTCAAGTGATTATCAAAGAACTCAAATGAAGAGACCATGAATTGAATTATGAAACCAATACTGACTTGTAAACCAATCAAGAACATCTTATTGTCTTATTGCTTTAACATTAATGCCAACACATGCCAGAGGGGACAACACGAGTCATGCAAAATTTGTGTTCCAAACATATTAACAGATAGTGAACAAGACTGTTTTTCTTAAAGTATGATATGAAATGGATAATAATAATTTGTTCCAATGACATGAAATAAGTATATATGCCTATATGTGAATAGCATAATTGTACAATAATAAAATAATTAAAGAAGCCCATGAAAAGTCTCATATCAAATGTATAACACCATAGTGTTGAAACATATGCAAATGGTGTATCTCTACACCACAATTGTTCAATATTGAAATATTTAAACCCACAGAGCAGAATCAGTATTTGGAGCCTATCTCATCAATTCCTACACTGCCTATTCCTTGCAATCGAGTTCAGGCCTGCGTAAAATACGACACGCTTCTTAGGGTCCTTGTGTATTTCGGGGGGGTGATTCCAGATCCACAAACCCTCATAGATGATGAACGTGACACAACAGATTTCTTCGTACTCTGTGCTTTGTCTGTGTTAGGTTTAACAGCTTCACCCTATAGCAAACAATTAATGAGAATTAACGTACGCAGTGAAACAATATATGCAGTATGATATATATACAGCAACATATCATTTATGTGTACCTCTGGAACATAATGCTTCATCTCCGCAAGCTACCATATGGAAAAGCCGCCCACTCACTCTACGATGGTATGTGCGCCAGGCATGGGAAAAGGTACATGGCATCGACGATCAATGGCCTCAACAATGCTGACTCTTGCACAATTTTTTGGGTGCCTCAAGAAGTGGGTGTGAGCGTTTATGGCGACAACCTGTAGAATTCCTTTCGCAACTCGTTTATGCCGCCTCCAAAGGTCGATATGATCACCAACCTTAAAATTTATGCCGTTGAACTCTATCATCTATTCATCCACTGGATTTTCCCGCAATAAAAACGTCATTGATGTGAAGCATAATTGAAGGCACATTAAAATATTCCTAAAGAAATAAGAACAGACCATGGAAGTGTGTTTGGTTTCATACCGATATAGATGGCATGCCGCACCTCTCCCCATCCCCATTTCCATTTTTATTTCCATCTCCCCCTTGCAGGCCAGTGCTCTCCTCCTCCCTGGGTCCATCCTTATTACGCTCTCCCACTTGCAAGCTAGTGCTCTCCCCATCCCCATGTCCATCTCTATCACCCAGTTCCACATTCAGCCCAGTGTTCTCCCCATCCTCATGACCATCTATGTTACCCTGTCCCACTTCGTGGCCAGTGCTCTCCCCATCTGCATTTCCATCTGTATTAGCCTCTCTCATTTCAATCAAAACAACATCGCCAATTAGGTCAAGGCCAGCACTTCGTTGTTTATCCTTGCCCTGTAAAAGCAAGAATTACAAGGTCATTTAAAATTCAAGTGCATGCAACCAATTCATTGAAATAATCAAAACAAACATTAAATAAAAGAATTTCAATTCTTCGTTTCTTCTACTTCCTCCATGTCAAGGCACCTTGAAATGTTTGATGGCATATGCTCATTCTTCTTCTTCTTTTTCTTCTTCTTCTTCTCAACATTGTTAGATGGCGGGTTAGGAGGAACAACATCATCTGCTACTTCCATGGGCAATTGTTCACCATCGAAAATCACAAAAACCTACTTGAGGGCAGCAATTTGTTGTTCATCATTGTTGAGTAATAGGAGGAATTGAAATGTTGCACCAAACTCAGATGCATGCAACCAATTCATTCAAATAAGAAAAACAAACTTTACTATAAATAGAAGATTTGGAGATCATCGTTTGTTTTCATTTCTTCTTCAGATGGTGCCTTGAAACTTCCAACTATGTAGGATGCTTATTTTGAATCTTATACGCAGGGGTGGGAGGAAAAACACCATCTTCGCCTTTCGTGGCCACAACTTCCTCTTGCGAATGAGCCCTACTATGTCGGCAGGAAGAAACCGCTTCTCGACCATCACCCTAGCATGTCATGTAAGTTAACATTAAGTGAACCTTCTATGCAACTGACCAAAACATAAATGATTTAGCAAGGAAAATTCACATTTAACAATTTAGTTCAACATTACCATTCCTTCTTGTCTCTTTCTCTCCTGCAATCATATTATTCTTTTCCTTCTCTACTCCTTCATCTCATCAGTGTTGTATAATGCCATTTGCTTCTTCACCTCGTCCTTTCCTTCTTCGGGAAGTTGAAGGAAGTTTTGTTTCCCAAACTTTTGACAGACACGTCTAACAACATGCTTCTACTGCAGACGCTACCGTATATTCATTTGGTACTCTATATTTTCCACCTTCTTTAGAAGGTACTCTTTCAATTTATTAGGGGGAGGAGCGGGTTTTTTGGTTCCCCCCCCAACACAGCTCGGCCACGCTTTGGTGCATCAAGAATAGGAAGGCGGTGATGCTGAAACCTATGCATGTTGAACACTCTCCGATCATAATACTTTTTGGTACATTCTTCTACAGTAAAATAATATATATATCTGACATTCACCGTTTCTCTTTTGTATTCAGCAGCAACTTGCACAGCAAGTTTGGAAAAGAAAATCGCTTAATATATTTGATATTCAATCAAATTGAATGCACAACATATATACACAGCCAAACAATGCAATAATTCAGTTATTATATCTACCTTCCCGCCCAGCACATCACCTCGTGCTTCATTGGATCCCTCTCCATCCTTAGGGTCTCCCTCTGCACGGTTTTCCTTCCGGTCATGGACTATGGCAAGAGAGAGATCATCTCCCTGATTATTTTCCTGAATCAAAGGAACAATATATGTGAAAATCAGAATATTTGTACGAGACATGATATTTTCAAACTGAATTAAAAAGCATTCTGATTCATGCATAGGAAGGGAAGGGCAATTGGAAGTTCACAATCAATTATCGAAGACGTCGCTGCCTTATGGTTGACCGTTTTCATAAACCGAGGGGACTTCCTCCGTACCGCGGTTGCTACCTCTTGAATAAAACATTCCCACTTTCCAATCAACCTCATAACCACTTATGAGAGATTAAAATTGTACATTGGATTGCATCTTATAATCACCAGATCTTACCTACACGTTTCATGAATGGGACCACCTCGAAGAAGATGCCCTACTAAACAACCTTTCAGGTTTGCTGTCCATGTCAATGACGTTCTTCACTGCAAGAACTAGTTTCCATTTTATAGCATGCATCGTTGGTTTCCTATAAACTATAAAATTGTTGCAAGTGTTATGGATAGTTAAAGTTCAAAAATTTATTGCACAATTTTGCAGTAATCAAGCATATATTGTTTTCAATGAAAAGAAGAAATTGAAAATGAACAAATGAAATTGAAACACTATACAAGTAACAAACTATTAAAAGACAACACTTTCTGTTATGTAGACTGTTACAAAACACTGTATTGAAGTTCACATTCATATTTTAAAAGAATCCATCACATGCACTAAAAATTCCATTTCAATATCGGAATACGTTTCAAACAAAAGATGCACAAAAAATATTGCACGATGGAAAAAACACTGGGTTGTCCGATGACGACACTTAGTGTTATGCACACCGTAAGAAAACAATGTATTGAAGGTCACTTTCATATTTTATAACTGCCCTTGCTTCCAAGAAAAGTTGCACACAAAAAAAAACGTAAAGTTGCAGTATGGAAAACCCAGCGGGTTGTCCGTCGCTTCTCAAAAGCTTAAATAATTATGGTTATTTTTTAGCTTTAGGATCATTTAGGTTATATATAATGGGAGCAAGCTAAGTCCTGGACAAAATTCACATATGTATATAACATAGGATATGCCGGTTTGAAGATTCTTTTTTGTGTTGAGGGTTTTGAAATTTTTGTTTTGTTTCCTCCTCGTTTGCTGGTTATCGAATTTTTCCCTTTTCGAATGAAAAAAGTGACAACCCATTGTACAAATATGAGTGAAATTACTGAATAATGTTTGTAGAAAGCAAAATCACCTCCAATAATCAAATGCTATATTTCAAAAATCATGTAAAACCCGCAATGTCGCCATTGTTCGCATAGTTTTTCAGAATGGATAGAAAAGGGCATAACGTGGCATTCAAAATCATAATTGGGAAAAATAGCAAAAAGCCCACATCCAATCCCATTTTTTCCGCCATTTTATACACTGATGTTTTGGGAAACACACCGTCTCCTAAAACTCAGACTATTGTGAAACCCACTGTTTGACTACGATGTCTCCTCATGTTATGTATGTGTCCACGTATGTTCTTATGTATGTTTTTCATGCACTTTTGAATGTGAATAGGTGAATTTTGTCTAGGAATTTGAAACCGGCATAACTCATAGACAAAATTCACTTATGTACATTGAAAAACGCATTAAAAACATGCATGGATACTACACAACATGAAGAAAGGTCATAGTTGGAAAACACACTGTCTCCTCTCTATTGCAGAGGAACCGGCATATCCTAAGTTATATACATATGTGAATTTACGCCTGAAACTGGCATATCCTATGTTATATACATATGTGAATTTTGTCCAAGAGTTAGCTTGCTCCCTCCTTAACTTGTGGAAAAAATTCACCTATGTGTATATCATGGCCTATGCACCCATAGCGCATGGAGAAAACAGCCGCAACGGAAGAGGTGGGACCTGCGGCAACAGAAAAGGTTGCCGGACGGAAGGAAAGACATGACGACTAGACGTCTCATCCCCTTGCCATTTGTTGTCCCATCACCGGGAAATCATGTCAGCGCCGGCGGTTTTTTCAAAATAATCATTCGGCGTGGATGGACAAAAAGCCTAAAACGTGGCCAAACGAAACCATTATTAGCAAACAATAAAAAGGGCCGACAAGGTCCCATTTTCTCCATTTTTGGAAGGCGACATTTTGGTGGATAGTGAGGGCAAGAGTAGCAGCCATGCAGAGCTCCTTCAAGTATGTATATCCACTCTGTGTTATGCACACAGTAAGAGGATAATGTATTGAACTTGAGCTTCATAATCTTTAACAACCCTTACTTTCAGCAAAACACACTTCTTCAATATTTGCCCAACACATTATTCACATAACAGTTGCATCATGGAAAACACAGTGGGCTGTTGCTCACTTATTATTTTATACAATCTGTGAGAAATGAATGTTTTGAACTTCCTATTGTACTCTTTGAACAACACCTACTTCGAGCAAAACACTCTTTTTCAATATTTGCCCATATGTTTCCAACACAAAATTCACATAACAGTAGCATCATGGAAAGCACAGTGTGTTGTAGCTCACTTCTTATTTTATTTTCTAGAATGTAACAAAATAATGTTTTCAACTTCCCTTTCTTGTCTTATGAGACCCCTTTCTTTAAGAAAAATAGTGTTGCTCACTACCTGTTCATATGCTTCCAACAAAAAATTTACTTAACTGTTGCAGTATGGAAAACACAATGGGTTGTCCCTAACTTTGCAAAAATAGTAAGAAGACAGTAGCTAGTGTTATGCACATAGTAAGAGGACAATGTATTGAATCTGAGCTTCATAATATTTAACAACCCTTACTTTCAGCAGAACACTCATGCTCAATCTCTGCCCAGCACATTATTCACATAGCAGTAGCATCATGGAAAATACAGTGGGTTGTGGCTCACTTCTTATTTTTTTCAATCTCCTTGTTTAAATGTAAATGGAAAGCTTAAGGTTTGAGTGCACGTGGAGGAGTTGGAGTAGAATACGGACGAAATGGAGGTGAGGGGTAATTTGAAATTTGGGAAACACAATGTGGAGTATTTCAGTATCTTGAATGTCTTCCAAATCACACATTCCATTGTTGTGTTTAAATTTAAGCCGGTTGATAAAAAAATTGTACAAAATTATTCTCAATGGGAAACATAGTGTTGGGTTTCATTTTTTTGAATCTCCTTGTTTTAGTGTAGAGGGTTTTACAAGTTCTTTGTGTTTGAAGTTTGGGAAGCAGAATGTGGAGTATTTCAGTTGCTCGAAAGTCTTCAAAATCACACATTCCATTGTTGTGTTTCAATTTCTCACCATTGAAAAAATAAATTGCAAAAAATAATTCTGAATGGAAAACGCAGTGTTGGGTCTCAATAAAATTTCTGTACAAAATTATTCTCAATGGGAAACACAGTGTCGGGTTTCAGTTATTTGAATCTCCTTGTTTAATTGTAAAGGGTCATCTCATGGTGGGTTGCTTGCTTCTTAACACGCATGGTCTTGCAACATGGAATGTTACTTGAATGCCTTCAAAATCACACATTCCATTGTTGTGTTTAAATTCCGCACCATTGAAAAAAGAAAAGTGCAGAAAATAATTTTGAATGGGAAAGACAGTGCTGGGTTTCAATAAAATTTTAATCATCCACTTGAGATGTAAAGGTTCATCTCATGGTGGGTTGCTTGGTTCTTAAGACCCACGGTTTTGTAAGATGGAATGTTAGAAAATAGTATGAAATTCTTCTAGATCACACCTTCCATTGTTGTATTTAAGTTTCAAGTGTATAACAAATTGCATGCTTCATAACACATTGCATTTTTCAACCTCCACATCACAACATACCCTAGCCCTTTCTGGTTTTTAGACCAGTATATCAAGGTGCGCACATTCTGTAGTGCATGTTGGAAAATACAATGTGTTTTGAAGCCTGCCTTTACTTATACGGTATACCCAACCTTTGTCTTGTAATGCAAATATACAAACGTATAGATGGTGTTTTATTTTATCAAATAGCACATCTCTCATTTAACGGGGACAATAATAACCCTCAACACATAGTGTAATTCATACTACGCACTTCATTCTATTTCGCAACAATTCATGTTGGAAAACCCTATGTGTTAAGAAAGAAGCAACCCAAATAGTGTTGTCAAACCCTTTGCAACACTATTGGATAGTACACGTCACCTGAAATTGGTCGGTATTCTCCTCGAAGTCGTCCACGTGCACTGAGACCTTCTGCTTTCCCTTTCAACGTGCAAACAAGAAACAAAAAAAATAGTATTTTTGCCTTGCTTTCTCCAAACAGAAAAGGCCCACGTCATTCCCTTCCACTTTTCCCATGCCACACAAAAGAAACTTGCCGATGAAGCTAACCCGCCCGCTTTTGGAGCCCGACAATGGGCCGGAAAATGCACCTGGTGGCGCCACTAACTCTTGCTTGACTATAGCTCGGACATTTCATCTCGTCTGCCCGTTTTGTCATTTTTTGTTTCCATGTATGTTGTTATTCTATAGCTCTTTTACAATTTATCTATAATATTTAGGGCCAAGTAATGGGAGTAGGCCAAATTATCATTTAAGTTATTCCTACCCGTTGGATTTATGAGTTCTATTTAATACAGTGCATAGAACTATTGGAGTAGTCACTTGTTATATGTGCACATCTTTTTGTAGTGTGGTGATCAGATCAAAACATATTGAAAAAGAGCAGAAATAGAATATAGAAATAGCATTCTACAAATTTGCCATCAGATCTTGTTAAAAAATGAACCATTTATAACTTACTAAATATTGTATACAAATAGCAAAAATGTAAAAAGAACTATTACAAAAAAACTTATGCACCACATATATACTCTTTTGGTGAAAGATTTCAAATTACCGCAAAACACTTTAGAATGACATGAAAATGACAGCTGAATGAAAACCCCAACATTTCACAATTTCAAACAAATCGGCACTTCTAAATGCATATTTAATTTTGGAAATTTAACCATCCATTACACTTGTGATACAAGCTATGGAAGCCAGAATCACCTATATTTACTGCAGAAGGTTCACATCTCCTGAAGCATCCTTGTCAATTCACCTGCCCTTGTTTTGTTGAATCTTCTTTCGTGGCCTATATAAACCACCTGGAAGAAAGACAAGTGTTAGTGATAGATTAAATAGGAAAATTAAAGACAATTGGTACTAGAAATAATTGTATTTCTTCCAAAATTCCCCAATATAAAATTAATATGTTCTGCTTAGTGCAAAATGACAGCTTGCACAGACAATAAACAAACATATTAAACTGTACATTGGGAATTTAATTTCCAATTTAACCTATCGCTAACACTAGTATATATATCAGCAATCATATGTGCCATTTTGCCATTCTGCTAGAACTGTGAAGCAATGAACGTTCATTCTGTTCTATAAATTCATTTCTTCCAATCAAGAATCAAGAGAAAGCTAACTTGTAAACAAAAAGCACCTATGTATGTAACATGAGATAAAAATGGCATTTCATTTTTGTCATCTAATTCAACCAAATAAATGCTCGCACTATTTGCAGTGTTGGAAAATACAATGTCCCCATATAAGGTGTTAAGAAACAAGCAACCCAAATAGTGTTGCAAAACCCTCTGCAACAGAGAGGAGACAGTGTATTTTCCAACTATGACGTCTCCTCATGTTGTGTATGTATCCATGTATGTTTTTCATGCGTTTTTCGATGTACATAGGTGTAATTGTATGTCTAGGAGTTAGTCGGCTCCTTAACAAACAAGCAACCCAAATAGTATTGTAAAACCCTCTGTGACAGAGAGGAGATAGTGTGTTTTCCAACTATGCAACTAATGAGAGCAATTGAATTGTTCCAATCAGGAGAAAGCTAACTCATAAACAAAAAGAACCTATTTATGTAACATGAGATTAAAAATGCATTTCATTTTCCTCATCTGATTTGACCAAATAAGTGCTCACATTATCTGCACAGTTGGAAAACACACTGTCTCGATATAAGGTGTTAAGAAACAAGCAAGCTAACTCATAAACAAAAAGAACCTATTTATGTAAACATGAGATGAAAATGAAATTTCATTTTCCTCATCTAAATCAACCAACTAAATGCTCCCATTATCTGCACGGTTGGAAAACACAATGTCTCGATATAAGGTGTTAAGAAAGAAGCAACCCAAATAGTCTTGTAAAACCCTTTGCCTTTTTGCCTTTGTGAAGTCTATGTGCCAAAACGTGATCTTTTCCTTGTAAGAGGTGGTATGTGTAGTGTGGAGTTTAGGGTAATCGAGACAAACCCTGGGGAATACTGTGTTGTTCCTCCAGATACTGAAATTTTCTGTGAATGGGAGCCTATAAAGTGGAAGGATGAAGATAGATTAGATGAAAGAGGTTATGATGATGTTGGTGGTGTACAGAAACAAATGGCTCGGATACATGAATTGGTATAACTTCCTCTCAGGCACCCACAACTCTTCAAATCAATTGGTGTGAAACCCCCAAAGGGTATTCTGCTTTATGGGCCACCTAGTTCTGGGAAAACCTTAATTAGTAGGGCAGTTGCAAGTGAAACCGGTGCCTTCTTTTTCTGTATCAATCGACCTGAAATTATGTCAAAGCTAGCTATAGAAAGCAAAAGCAATCTCTAGAAGGCTTTTAGGAGGCTGAGAAGAATGCACCTTCCATTATATTTATTGATGAAATTGATTCCATAGCTCTCAAGAGGGAAAAAAAACCATGTTGAAGTTGACAGGAGAATTGTTTCTCAACTTCTTACAGTTATGGACGGACTTAAGTCTCGTGCTCATGATATTGTGATTGCAGCAACTAACCGACCAAATAATATTGACCCGTCACTTAGAAGGTTTGGAAGATCTGATAGGGAAATTGACATTGGGTTTCCGGATGAAGTAGGCGGGTTGGAAGTGCTTCGTATCCATACGAAGAATATGAAGCTCTCTGATGATGTATGTATTGTAGAACCTAAATTTCTTTTTGTGGAAAGACATTGCTTGCAAAAGCCATTGCCAGTGGATGCTAGGCCAATTTCATCAGTGTGAAGGGCCCTGAATTGTTATCAACGTGGTTTCGAGAGGGTGAGGCTAATGTGACACATTTTTTATAAGGCTAGAGGGTCAACTCCTTCTGTCCTGTTTTATGATGACCTTGATTCTATTGCTACGCAGGTGTGTTGCTTTTTTTATAAGCGAAAGTTTAAGGTTGACTATAAATGATTGGGAATTTTGTTTGACCTTTTTGAAGTAGGCTCTAACTTGTGATGCATAATTGGTTTGCATGTTTCTAGCATGGTAGTAGTGTTGGGGATGTTAGTGGTGTTACAGATAGAGTCCTTAATCAGTTGTTGATGGAGATGGCTTGTATGACAGCCAAGAAAATAGTTATCGTTATTGCTGCTACAAACAGGCCTGATATCATCAATCCTACATTGTTAAGGCCTAGCCGACTTGACTAGCTGATTTATATTCCCTTACATAATGAGTCCTCATGCTATAAAATCTTCAAATCTTGCTTGAGAAAGTCACTCGTATCAAAGGATGTAAACCTAATTGCACTGGCCCGTTATACCCAAGGATTCAGTGCAGCTGATATCACTAAGATTTGTCGGAGGGCTTGCAAGTATGCTATTAGAGAAAATATTGTGAAGGTGAGTTCCAATTGTGCTGTCTTTTGCAAACTAGATATGTTTATGGATTTCTAATGGTTTTTATTTTGACTGTTATGTTACTAATTTTTAAGATAGAGTAGTAGTCTACCCATTGAACTTACCTCAACTTGTAGCTTGTTATTTCAATTCATCATACTAGCATGCGTTTCAATTTTACCATAACCTCTCCCCCCACACTTTCAGGAAATTCAACGTGAATGAAAAAGAGTCGAGAATCCTGAGGAAATGGATAGGATAATAGTAATGAGGTGGCTGAAATAAAAGCTGCTCATTTTGAGGAGTCTATGAAATATTCCCGAAGAACTGTCACTGATGCTGATATTTGGAAGTATCAAGCCTTTCCACAAACACTACAACAATCTCGAGGCTTTGGTTATGAGTTTCGATCTCCAGACAGACCTGCTGGTACTCCTACTGGGGCTTCACATGTATTTTCTACAACAGATAATAAAGATGATGATGACTTATACAGTTAGGAAAGTTCATACAAAACTGTCATCTTAATGAAGAGACAAATGTGTTTGTTCTAGCAGGGACCTTTCGCTAACAACTAGCCAAAGCTATTAAATTTGGCTCCGCTTTGCATATATGAGTTTAATACTCATATGTTCTAAACTTTATTTAATTTAGCATCCCTTTAGTAGTGGGCGGACTGAATACTCTTTAGTAACTTGTAAGTTGTTAGACCAAGATCAACTTTATGGAAAATAAAGTTACTGAGCTATGAAAACCTTCGTTCAACTGGTAGATAATGCTATGGAAACTTTTCTTTTTCTTTATGCTGTTATAAAATATGTTTTACTAAAATAAACTCTGCAACAAAGAAAGCCTTGTTCAGCTCTGGTAGGTATGCTATAGAAACTTATTATTCTAAAGCCTTGTTCAACTCTGGTAGGTATGCTATAGAGACTTATTATTCTAAAGACTTGTTCAACTCTATTAGGTATCCTATAGAAAATTATTATTGTAAAGCCTTGTTCAACTGGTAGGTGTGCTATTTTTCTTTATCTCCTGAGGAATATTTTTTCACTAAATCATTTTACAACAAAACCTAGTTGAACTTCTGTTTATATGCTATAGAATTCTGCTTTATACTAACCCTATTAGGATACAGTTTACAATAAAATGTCAATTTATGTTCTTACATTTATTATTATTAACATTACTATGTGTCCACTACACTTGCGATTCAAGCTATGGAAGCCAGAATCACCTGTATTTACTGCAGAAGGTTCACATCTCCTGAAGCATCCTTGTCGATTCACCTGCCCTTGTTTTGTTGAATCTTCTTTCGTGGCCTATATAAACCACTTGGAAGAAAGACAAGTGTTAGCGTTAGATTAAATTGGCAAATTAAAGACAATTGGTGCTAGAAATAATTGTATTTCTTCCAAATTTCCCCAATATAAAATTTATATGTTCTGCTTAGTGCAAAATGACAGCTTGCACAGACAATAAACGAACATATTAAACTTTACATTAGGAATTTAATTTCCAATTTAACCTATTCCTAACACTAGTATATATATCAGCAATCATATGTGCCATTTTGCCATTCTGCTAGAACTGTGAAGCAATGAACGTTCATTCTGTTGGATAAATTCATTTCTTCCAATTAGGAATCAGGAGAAAGCTAACTTGTAAACAAAAAGCACCTATGTATGTAATATGAGATAAAAATGGAAAATTCACCAAATTCACCAATGTACATCCAAAAACGCATGAAAAACATACATGGATACATACATAACATGACGAGACATAATAGTTGGAAAACACACTGTTTCCTCTCTGTTGCAGAGGGTTTTACAACACTATTTGGGTTGTTTGTTTCTTAACACCTTATATGGGGACATTGTATTTTCCAACATTGTATTTTGCAGTGTTGGAAAATACAATGTCCCCATATAAGGTGTTAAGAAACAAACAACCCAAATAGTGTTGTAAAACCCTCTGCAACAGAGAGGAAACAGTGTGTTTTCCAACTATTATGTCTCGTCATGTTATGTATGTATCCATGTATGTTTTTCATGCGTTTTTGGATGTACATTGGTGAATTTTGTTTATGATTTAGGCAGATCCTTAAGAAACAAGCAACCCAAATAGTGTTGTAAAACCCTCTGCAACAGAGAGGAGACAATGTGTTTTCCAACTATGATGTCTCCTCATGTTGTGTATGTATCCATGTATGTTTTTCATGCAATTTTTTATGTACATAGGCGTAAATGTATATCTACGAGTTAGTCAGCTCCTTAACAAACAAGCAACCCAAATAGTATTGTGAAACCCTCTGTGACAGAGAGGAGACAGTGTGTTTTCCAACTATGACGTCTCCTCATGTTATGTATGTATCCATGTATGTGTTTCAAGAAAGAAAGGTGAAAATACTGTTTTCTAGCAACAAATAGTCATTCTTGTCTTCGATGTTCATTGCACAATGGCAAGATGGCACATACATAGAGCAGATATACATACTTAAAGGAGCTCTGCATGGCTGCTACTCTTGCCCTTGCTATCCGCCAAAACGTCACCATGCAAAAATGGCGAAAATGGGACCTCGTCGACCCTTTTTATTATTTACTAATAATGGTTTTGAATGCCACGTTTTAGGATTTTTGTCCATGCTGATACATTATTTTGAAATCCCGCTAGCACTGACACGTTTTCCTAGCAACAGTTGCAGGTATTGTCCCTTTTCTGTTTCGAGAAAGAAAGGTGAAAATACTATTTCTTTCCACTCTACACATTGAAAGGGAAAGCTGAACGTTTCATTGCATGTGGACAAGTTGGAGGAGAAATCAAACCAACCAAATTCAGGTGACACGTACTATCCAATAGTGTTGCAGAGGGTTTTACAACACTATTTGGGCTGCTTCTTTCTTAACACCAATGGTTTTACAACATGAATTGTTGCAAAACAGAATGAAGTGAAGGCAGGCTTCAAAACACATTGTATTTTCTGACATGCACTACAGAATGTGCACACCTAGATATACTGGTCTAAAAACCAAAAAGGCCTAGGGTATATTGTGATGTCGAGGTTGAAAAATGCAATGTGTTATGAAGCATGCAATTTGTTACATACTTCAAACTTAAACAGAACAATGGAAGGTGTGATCTGGAAGACTTTCATACTGTTTTGTAACATTCCATCTTACAAAACCATGGGTGTTAAGAACCAAAAAACCCAGCATGAGACGACCCTTTACATCTCAAGTGGATGATTAAAATAACTGAAACCCAACACTGTGTTTCCCATTTAGAATTCTTTTTTGCACTTTTTTTTTTCAATGCTGCAAAATTTAAACACAACAATGGAATGTGTGATTTGGAAGACATTCAAGTAACACTCCATGTTGAAAACCTATGGGTGTTAAGAAGCAAGCAACCCACCATGAGACAACCCATTACATTAAAACAAGGAGATTAAAAAAAATGAAACCCAACACTATGTTTCCCATTGAGAATAATTTTGTACAGTTTTTTAATTGAAACCTAGCACTGCGTTTCCCATTCAGAATTATTTTTTGTAGTTTCTTTTTTCAATGGTGTGAAATTGAAACACAACAATGGAATGCGTGATTTTGAAGACATTCGAGCAAATGAAATACTCCACATTCTGTTTCCCAAATTTCAAACACAGAACTTGTAAAAGCCTCTACTTGCAACAAAATTACCCCTCACCTCAATTTCGTGTGTATTCTCCTCCAAATCCTCCACGTGCACTCCACACTTCAGCTAATTTGGTCGGTATTCTCCTCAAATTCATCCATGTGCTCTCAGACCTTCACTTTTCCTTTCAACGTGGGAGCCGGCTAATTGCTAGACAAAATTCACCTATGTACATTGAAAAATGCATGGAAAACATACACATGAACATGTATGGATACATACATAACATGATGAGACGTTGTAGTGTGGGGCCCACCCAACGCCTAACCTGCGGAGGGGAGGAAATGTCCGATCTACGGTCAAGCAAGACTTAACGGCGTCATCAGGTGCATTTTCCCGCCCGTTGCAGGGCAAAAAAGCGGGCAGGTTACCTTCGTTGGCAAGTTTCTTTTTGTGTGGCATAGGAATAGCGGAAGGGAATGACATGGGCCTTTTCTGTTTGGAGAAAGCAAGGTGAAAATACTATTTTTTTTGTTTCCTATCTGCACATTGAAGGCGAAAGCTAACTGCTAGAAAAAATTCACCTATGTGTATATGATAGCATATGCGGCCATACCAAATTCAAGTATGGCAACAGTTGCAGGTATTGGCCCTTTTTTGTTTTGAGAAAGAAAGGTGAAAATACTATTTCTTTCCACTCTACAAATTGAAAGGGAAAGTTGAACATTTCAGTGCATGTGGACAAGTTGGAGGAGAAATCAGACCAAATTCAAGTGACACATACTATCCAATAGTGTTGTAGAGGGTTTTACAACACTATTTGGGCTGCTTCTTTCTTAACACCAATGGTTTTACAACATAAATTGTTGCAAAACAGAATGAAGTGAAGGCAGGCTTCAAAACACATTGTATTTTCTGACATGCACTACAAAATGTGCACACCTAAATATACTGGTCTAAAACCAGAAAGGCCTAGGGTATATTGTGATGTCGAGGTTGAAAAATGCAATGTGTTATGAAGCATGCAATTTGTTACATACTTCAAACTTAAACAGAACAATGGAAGGAGTGATCTGGAAGATTTTCATACTGTTTTGTAACATTCCATCTTACAAAACCATGGGTGTTAAGAACCAAACAACCCAGCATGAGATGACCCTTTACATCTCAAGTGGATGATTAAATTTTTATTGAAACCCAACACTGTGTTTCCCATTCAGAATTGTTTTCTGCACTTTTATTTTTCAATGGTACAAAATTGAAACACAACAATGGAATGTGTGATTTTGAAGGACATTTGAGCAACTGAAATCCTCCACATTCTATTTCCCAAATTTCAAACACAAAGAACTTGTAAAACCCTCCATTAAAACAAGGAGATTCAAATAAATGAAACCCAACACTGTGTTTCCCATTTAGAGTTATTTTGTGCAGTCTTATTATCAATCGACTTAAATTTAAACACAACAATGGAATGTGTGATTTGGAAGACATTCAAAAAACTAAAATACTCCACATTGTGTCTCCCAAATTTTAAATTACCCCTCACCTCCATTTCATCTGTATTCTACTCCAACTCCTCCACGTGCACTCAAACCTTAAGCTTTCCATTTGCATTTAAACAAGGAGATTGAAAAAAATAAGAAGTGAGCCACAACCCACTGTGTTTTCCATGATGCTATTGTTATGTGAATAATGTGTTGGGTAGAGATCGAGCATGAGTGTTTTGCTGAAATTAAGGGTTGTTAAATATTATGAAGCTCAGATTCAATACATTGTCCTCTTACTGTGTGCATAACACTAGCTGCTATTTTCTTAGTGTTTTTGCAAAGTCAAGGACAACCCATTGTGTTTTCCATACTGCAATAGTTAAGTAAATTTTTTGTTGGAAGCATATTAACAAGTAGTGAGCAACATTATTTTTCTTAAAGAAAGGGGTCTCATAAGACAAGAAAGGGAATTTGAAAACATTATTTTGTTACATTCCGAAAAATAAAATAAGAAGTGAGCCACAACGCACTGTGCTTTCCATGATGCTACTGTTATGTGAATTTTGTGTTGGAAACATATGGGCAGATATTGAAAAAGAGTGTTTTTCCCAAAGTAGGTATCCATGTACGTTCATGTGTATGTTTTTCATGCGTTCTTCGATGTACATAGGTGAATTTTCACTAGCAGTTAGCCGGCTCCCATTAGACAAGAAAGGGAAGTTGAAAACATTATTTTGTTACATTCCAGAAAATAAAATAAGAAGTGAGCCACAACCCACTGTGGTTTCCATGATGCTACTGTTATGTGAATTTTGTGTTGGAAACATATAGGCAGATATTGAAAAAGAGTGTTTTGCTCAAAGTAGGTGTTGTTAAAAGAGTACAACAGGAACTTCAAAACATTCATTTCTCACAGACTGTATAAAATAATAAGTGAGCCACAACTCACTATGTTTTCCATGATGCAACTATTATGTGAATAATGTGTTGGGCAAATATCGAAGAAGAGTGTTTTGCTAAAAGTAAGGGTTGTTAAAGATTATGAAGCTCAAGTTCAATACATTATCTTCTTACTGTGTGCATAATACTAACTATTGTCATTGAACAAGATATTTGTTAATAATGGTTTTGAATGCCATGTTTTAGGCCTTTTGTCTGTCCACGCCGAACAATTAATTTGAAAACCCGTTGGTGCTGACACAATTTCCCTGCTACAGGACAACAAACGGCACACGGGATGAGACGTCCCACCCTCAAGTCTTTCCTTCCCATCCGACAACATTTTCCCTCGCCAGTCCCACCTCTTCCATCATGACTCTTTTCCCCATGCGTTATGGGGGCCATATCCTATGTTATATACATAACTAAATTTTCTCTAGGAGTTAAGGAGGGAGCAAGCTAACTGCTGAACAAAATTCACATACGTATATAACATACAATATGCCAGTTTCAGGCATAAATTCAAATATGTATATAACATAGGATATGCCGATTTCAAAATCCTACAAAAAATTCACCTATGCACATTGAAAAAAAGGATGAAAAACATACATGGATACATACATAACATGAGGATACGTCGTAGTGAAACAGTGGGTTTTACAACAATCCGATTTTTAGGAGACAGTGTGTTTTCCAAAACAACAGTGTATAAAATGGTGGAAAAAATGGGATTGGATGTGAGCTTTTTGCCAGTTATGAATTATGATTTTTAAGAGACAATGTGTTTTTCAAAACCCTCAATAAAAAACATATTATCATACCTGCATTTCAACTAAATCCTAGACAAAATTCACCTTTGTACATCACAAAAATGCATGAAAAATACATAAGAACATACATGGATACATACACAACATGAGGAAACGTCGTAGTGAATCATTGGGTTTTACAATAGTCCAAATTTGAGGAGACATTGTGTTTTCCAAAACAACGGTGTATAAAATGGTGGCAAAAATGGGATTGGATGTGGGCTTTTTGCTATTTCCCAATTAGCTTTCTCCAAATGGCCGGGAGCGGGCTAGCTGCTAGACAAAATTCACCTATGCACATTGAAAAAATGCATGAAAAAAATACACATGAACATACATGGATACATACATAACATGAGGAGACGCCGTAGTGAAACAGTGGGTTTTACAATAGTCCGAGTTTTAGGAGACAGTGTGTTTTCCAAAACAACAATGTATAAAATGGCGGCAAAAATGGGATTGGATGTGGGCTTTTTGCCAGTTACAAATTATGAGTTTTAGGAGACAACATGTTTTTCAAAACCCTCGACAGAAAAAATATTATCAGATCTGCATTTCAACTAAATCCTAGACAAAATTTTCCTCTGTACATTGAAAAAACGCATGAAAAATAGATAAGAACATACATGGATACATAGACAACATGAGGAGACTTCGTAGTGAATCAATGGGTTTTACAATAGTCCAAATTTGAGGAGACATTGTGTTTTCCAAAACAACGGTGTATAAAATGGCGGCAAAAATGGGATTGGATGTGGGCTTTTTGCTATTTCCCAATTAGCTTTCGCCAAATGGTTGGGAGCAGGCTAGCTGCTAGACAAAATTCACCTATGAACATTGAAAAAATGCATGAAAAACATACACATGAACATACATGGATACATACATAACATGAGGAGACGCCGTAGTGAAACAGTGGGTTTTATAATAGTCCGAGTTTTAGGAGACAGTGTGTTTTCCAAAA
>VCHN02001822.1:0-19866 GCA_007115665.2 Sequoiadendron giganteum
CAACTCACTTGAGCGCATTTCACATGGTGACGAGGAAAAACATTTGACCCTTAGCCTTTTAAAAAAATCATGCCACCCCTAGTATTACCTTTACTTTTGGCGCATTTAGCATGTGGAGGAGGAAAACACCTTGGGCGCATTTCCCTTAGGCAACTTCCAACTTGAGTGCAAATAAGGGTGTGAGGAGGAATTTTCCACGCCCATGGTGACCCTTCACCTCCTTTGGGTGCATTTTGACTAGGCAACTTCCATTTCCAAGCATATTTCACATGGTGGGGGAAACTTCTTTACCTTGGCGCATTTTCTTTCACTTCTCAATGTTTCACTTTTTACCTTGTTACCTTGTTATCCTTTTATCTTGGGCGCATTTGCCATAGGGAAGGGGAATTTCCCATGCCTTCCATGACTCTTCACCTTCCTTAGGCGCATTTGAGCATGTAGACTTCATGTCTTGGGCGCATTTGAGGGTGTTAGAAGGAATTCCGCCCATATCTAGTGGCTCTTCACCTTCCTTAAGCGCATTTCAACTATGGTGCTTCCATTTTATCTTAGAAGGCGCATTTTAGGATGTGTGGAGGAAATTCTACACTTAGAACATTTTCTCCATACCTCAGGCGCATTTCATGGGTTTCTATGCCAGTCATCACTTATACATTTTCAATGCCCTAGCCATGCCTTAGCTTTCTATTTTTAGTAAACTCGAAGAAATTAGGGTTTCATTGCATCTCATCTCGTTCTGAGTTGGAGCTGGCGTGGCTGTGCCTCCACTGACTTTTGTCACCTTTTTCATACCTTATCTGGCATAGTACATACTATTTTTAGCCATTTGCTATTTTTAGCAAACCCTAAAGTTGATCAATTTCTGGATCTCTGTTTGCTCTGAAATTCACTTCACCTGATTCTGATGCTGTAAGTGATCTGTTCACACCTGCCTTAGGCACAGTACCTGCTATTTATAGCCACGAGATGACTTACTAAAAATAGTAAGTATTCAAATCGTGCTCAAATTTTGTCAGTAGGTAGCCAGAAGGATGCTAATCTCGGTGGCGTGCTTTGCTTTGACATCTCTGTACTTTGTTCCATCTATTTTTAGACATAGCATGGGAACCCTAATCTGACTTGCCTACGCTCCCGACTGCTCCTGATTGCCTTGATTTCTACTGTTTGTCACTCTGCTTGCTGGAATGAAGTGTTGGGTAACTGCTGGGCTGAAGCTGCTATTTATAGTAAGTGACTAGAAAGTGGTCCATCGGACGTCGGATGAGTTTGCATGTCACAGTGCCCGTGGGATCTCAAAAAACGCAGAAAACTGGTCAACGTTCCGGCACCGGCTAAAAATAGTAAGTCCCTTAAAACCGACTCATTCTGTTTGCATGTCATACCACTACGAAGCTCTCGCAAAACCCATATGGAATATCCGGACATGCACTGAAAAACTCTGCATGCAAACCCTAAAAATAGCCTCTAAAGGCTGAACTCTGAAAGTCCTCATCTCGATTTGCATGTTATACCATTGCGAAGGTCTTGGAAAACCCAGATCCATTCTCCAGTCATGCATTGGAGAATCGTACTTTTAAATCATGAAAATGGCCTCCAAAGGTTGAACTGCTAAAAATAGCCAGTTGTCTAAATCTGTTCAAATTTCACGTGTGGGTGCTCTGAAGCTGCCTGAATGTGCTGAAGTAATTAGAATCCCGAAATCCTAAGGAAAAGACCTCATATTAGGTACTTACTAAAAATAGTAAGTTGTCGGATTTCAATAGGATTTCAGTGGGATCCTGCCTTGAGCTTCCTGATTGCACTACTGCACTTAGATTTCACCTTGATAACTTAATTTGACCTGAAACAAGCCTAAAGGATGGAAACCCTAATTTCGTAGACTTGGCAATCATTTCAATCTAGGTCAAAAGATGGGACATCCCCGCAAGGACAAAAGATCAGAGATAGAGAGAACCAAAGCCAAAAGACCAAAATGGAGCAAAAATTAGGGGGTCCCCATCTTGGATGGGGTGATGTGTGAAAAAGGTCACAACAACTCAAAAGTCCGAAATTGCTTAAGTGAGTGAAAAGTCCGAAATTGCTCAAGTTGCTCAAAAACCCTCATTTTGTTAAAATGAAAATTGTTAGAAGAGGTGAAAAGTTCGATTTATTCATTTGACAAAAAATAAAGTTGCTAAAGTGAAATAAAAAACCCGAATTTGCTTGTTTTGGTTGCTGTTTGGTTCTTGAAACCCGATTTGAAGAAGTTTTCTCAGATTTGAAGAGTTTGTGTCCCAATTTGATTGCTTTCCTCTTTCCTTGGGAGCTTTCATAAATCCTCCAACTAGAATCGCGCCCCCAGCTTGGATATTTAGGCTCTCATTGTCTAAAAAAAAAAAAAATACGAATTATCTAGGGCTCTTCTTCTTCATTCTGTGTTTCAGCTTCTTTTTCTTCCAGGTATGGTTTCTTTTTCCTTGTTTCTTACTGTTTTCTTGCCTTTGCAGATTGTATATTCAAGGGTGAAGGCATTTTTCTTTATTTTTGCTGTGTAAAGTCTTTTTGAGTCTCTTTTTATTAAAATGTTGCGCCTTATTGAAATCGTGGCTTCGTAATCTATCAAAGCTGAAAGATATAAGCGTTTTTGTGTTTTGTCATCTTAAAACACGTCTTGTTGAGTATTGATTTCAAGTTCTTCAAAGAAAAATGCGTTTTTAACAAACCGCGGTTTCTTGAAATTACGTTTTTGCCTAAAACGTTTTCCTTGCAGCTGGTTAATGTCACTTAAACCGTCATTCCCTATGCAACCTAGAAGAAATTGTATCTTATGAAAGAATAGAATGAGTCTTCAAAGAAAAACGCAATTTTTTAACAAACCGCAGCTCTTGGTAGTCACATTTTTTCTTAAAAGCGTCTTTGCAGTCATTATGTCATATTCTAGAAGTCTCATTATCTTGAATCTCATTGTGCAAAGAGGTGTCCTTAGGGAAAAATATTTACTCATCTCATTTGCCTTCGTTTTCGTTCTCCTTTTCTTTTCATTCCATTTTCCTTCACCGAATTCGCCTCATTCATTGCCCATCCCTTTTACATTCATTTTCATTAAAATGCCTTGTCTCAATTTCGGGTTTTTAGTCTCTAAAGGCAAGTCGGGGTTTGTCATGAAAATTGCAATCGTTTGAAAGTTGCAAAAAATAAAAATTGTTTAAATTGCCAAAAATCCCGATTGCACTTTCTAAAGTTGCTAAAAACACTCAAAAACCCGAAATGCTCTAATAAGCTCAAAAGTTGAACTTTTTGACTTATCTTCAATTTCAAGTTAGAAAACCCTTCATTTTGACTTGCTGTTCCAAAAGGACAAAGCATTGTTTTCAATCGCAATCACCTCACCAAGATCTAAATTGGTCTTTCCCCATTCATTCTCAATTAGTCATTGCCCTAGGGTTTGAGTCTTGTTGATAATGGCTACCATGTCTTCACACGTTGATGCTGATGATGTTCTAACCTTATGGGGTTTTCACCGCAGCCTTGCAGATTCTTGCTCAATGACAGACGAATCGACTTCTCCAGCAAACAAGAAGATGAAGTATAAATTTGATAAGTATCAGAACGAGATTTCTCCATCTCATGTGGTCTCAAACATAGATGAGATCAAGGACACAAAAATTGGGCATGTTGACATGTCTGAGTTTCTTAAAAGGGCAGAGAAATCGACTTCCCACGATATGCAGTTGTTGCTGAGAAGTCATATTCACTTGGTATCTTCTTTTCCTGTTACTACCCTCGAGCCAGAATTTGTTCTTGCATGCGCATCCCACTTTGACAGTGAATCTAGAACCATCAAGGATGATGACGGCAACGTGGTTATTAGACTTGATCCTGAAACTATCAACAGAATCTTCAGAGTTCCTGATGCTCCTACATATTCAGAAATCATAGTGAAGAGTGCTCATAATCATTACGAGCAGAAAAAGAATGATTGTATTAAACATATCAATCATAGGTGGCTTCTCAAATCACAACCTTGTGCGACCCGGATACCCAAATTGTATCAGTCTGATTTTGAGGAGATTAATGATATGATCACTCTCCTGAGCAGAATAGTGGGGTTAAAAGTTTCCAATATGTTTGAAAGCTGGATGTATAAATTCATTGTAGTGATCAGAAAAGCACAGTACCCAATATTTTGGGGTGAAATAATCAGTGACAGTTTGTGTGAACAGCTTGCACAGGTTCCTACCACACTCACCTTCTACATGAACTCATATCTGGTTTATATAGCAGCTTCATTGAGGTAGTTTCCAGGCCTTTCTACTAAAGGTGACAGATCATTAGTTCCTGTTTGGGAGTATTATGATCAGCTGACTTTAAGGCAAAGTCAAGTCCATTACAAAAGAGTTCAAGATGCTTTCTTTGGTTATTTCATGTGTTTGTTTGACAAAGCATTGGAAAACAACAGGGTATCTGAGGCTGCCTGGAGAAAAGTAAATGAGTATGGTTGCTTATTTCTTCAGTTCCCTACCTTCACTTATATGAGAGTTGGTTGTTTTGAAGACCAGCCTTATATGCTTCCAAGGTATTCAACAGATAGAATCATTTTGATGGAGCTAGGAAGGCAGTTGATGACAGTACATGCACGTCAAGCTACTCAACATAAGACTGGAGTCAGTATCTCATCACATAATCCATTGATAATTGGGAGGTACTCTTTGACAACTTCCTCAAGGGCGAAAGCAATGGAAGCTGAACTTCAAGAAATAAAGTTGAAGAAATTCCAAGCCAGAATGGAATTTGACTACAGAAGAGTGAAAGACAAAATTAAAAGAGCTTTCACTCATGTGCACCGCATTGAAGACATTTGGGCAGACTTCCGAACAGAAAAAGACATCTATAAAATGGATTACTGCAGGCTCACAGTGGAACAAGTTGTTGATCTTAATCTGACCTTGGTTCCAGAAGGAGTAATTGATGATGGGCAGGTTTTAGATCCTGAATATGAAGAACAAGAGGTGGTTAATGCTCCCATTCCTGCAATCCAGTGGTCTCAGAAGGAATCTACCTCTATTTTTGATAGATTTCAGTCAGTCTTAGCAAATACCAACACTTGGCTCAAAAGCATAGGTGTTAAGACTATAAAAATCAGAATTGGAGTTGAGGATGATTCGATTGGGCCCAAAGGATTGAAGTCAGAGGTTAGAGACAAATCAAAAGAAGGAGCTTCCTCTTCAAGTACTAGAATTAAGTTGAAAATTAACCGGGCTGTAAAGGAATCGTTGGAAAAGGAAACACTAAAGGGGAAAGAAGTTCAAGAAATGCGGATTCAAGTTTTGGATCAACAAGAAGAAGAGGTTCTTGAAACCTCTACTATTCTAAGTGAAATGTCTCCTCGCATTGAAGCTCCCATACCTGTTTCAGCGATATCTCCTATGTCTCCCATTGATAGTGACATTGACTCTTTCTCTACAGTATTTGTTTCCTCTATCCCACCTTCAGAAACTATTCATCACTCCTCAGCTACATCAATAATGAATACACCTGTGAGAAGCTTGCATGACAACTTGGAGAATGTATTTGATACAACTCCAATCTTTTCGGTAATGTCTGAAATAACTCTTCCAGAGATAGATACGTCAGTAGCAAGCTTTGATTGTTTGATGGCTGATCCTAGTCGTAATTTGTCTTCTGAGCAAACTATGGTTGCTATACAAACTGAGGCACCTCCTAGAATTTCAGTTGTGACACAAACTGAGTCCATTTCTACGCAGCCTGCAGTTGTTGTTTCAGAGGTAAGAACCTTGGATCTTCCTCCATGGTTAAACTCAGTTGCTCCAAAAAGGAAGAAACAAGCAGTCTCTCCTGATGTGTTTGATTTCCAGAAATTGAAGAAATCCAAACCAATGGTTACAAAGAAGGCGAAGACAGTCTCACAGGTATTTGTTGACAGCAACAAGATGAAATATGCTGAGATAGCAGAGCCTCTTGTCGACAAGCCACATGAAGAAACGCAGGTTTCTGATTACAGATTCACTAGGGTGGAATTAGGCAAGCAGACTCATGCTAACATGATGCAAGATGCTCAAAGTTCAGTGACAGTCTTGGCACAAAGCTACAATGAACTCCTAGCCAAGAAGGATAAGCTCAAAGAGGAAAATGAACAACTTGTTTCAGTTATTCAAAGGATTACTGGGTCATCAAAAACAATTGGTTCACCATCTTTGTTTGCCCCTAAGGAATCAGTCAGGCAATTAGAAAGGATTGCGCAAAAAGCTAAGGCAATTGATTCTTGGACAGTCCAATTAATTGATCAAGGGATACCAATAGTTGAAAAGGCATTGAAGAATTTAAATACTGTCAAAGTAGCAAGATTCAAGATGAATCAAACTCTAGAAGCCTTTCAGCAAAGTCTACATTCTCTTGAGAAAGACTTAAAAATCTGGCAATTGATTGATCAAGTGAAGCTGGAAATTCTATGCGGCAATTCAGTAATTTCAAAAAGGGAAAAATACATAGAATTTGAGGAACTTATGACAAATAAGTCATTAGTTATTCAAGATCTTATCAAAGATATCCAGGCTACCCTTGAGATGAGTGTTGAAGTTGAACATGACATGCTTTCAGATTTTGAGAAAATCCCTTGCAAGGTGTTAAGTCATGAAGATGAATTACTTGCAGCCAATGTTGTTGTTTCTCAGATTACTACAAATCTTCACCAAGAGCTAGATTCAGATCAATTTTCTATGCATGCTGTTCATAAATTTGTCAATCATCAGCTGGTCTTTAACAAGATGCAAGCTGCTTTTGAAGAGCATAGAGAGGCAACAGTCGGATACTATGATGTTATCATAAAGACCGTTGCCATTGCCAGAAATACACTTGGTCCCAATCCTGATGAGTTGCAGGAAATTATTAGCAAGTTTCTATCTTTCAAAGCTAGGAACGGGACAAAATAAAAATATTTGTTTTATGTATTTTACTTTCGACAAAATATATGTAAAAACAAGTTTTGCAAATTGCAAGTATTCTTTTCTTGCAGTTTTGGAAAATGTGATTACATGTAAATTCTTACAAGACAAATCACAATTTGGATTGTAATTTTGAATAAGTCAATTACAATTAGTTAGTGGTTGAGAGATTTTCTCAAGTTTGTTGAGATCCTCACACCTTTTTCTCAAGGCCTCTCTCCTATAAATACTTGAGGAGGTTCTTTGTAATCTTTATCATTTTGGCAATAGAGAAAACTCTGCAAAAATTTACAGCAAAAAAGACTTTGAGCTTTGCGTATGTGAACTTAATTTTCAAGTGGTATAAAGAAGGCATAAAGATTTCAGACTTTGTGTTGAATCTTGTTGCATTTCATTACTGTGTTCTTATGTCATGGTAATGTAATTTTCTGAGTTCTTCTTGAGAGGATTGTGGGGTTATTGTGAAAAGACTTTGATCTGATTTCTTGCAGTCTTTGTGCTTCAAGTTTGAAGGATTAAATCAAATAGGTTTACAATTAGGAATTGTGACTCATAAGTGCATTATATTTACAGACTTTGTGCTGTTATATATATATATATTGTTTCATAGTATTATTTCGAAAAGGTAGATAGGATTTCTAATTCTCAAGACTTTGTGCTTGGAGATTGCTTTCTCGTCCCGAAGGAGCAACGGAGGACTTTGTGCCTTCATGGAAACTTTGCTTCTTTCTTTACTTTATTAATCATATGTGCTTTCCATTGTGATCCTTTTCTGAAATAAGAGAAAAGGATAGTCGTCTTTTCTGAAAAAAGAGAACAAGACGAGAGTTTCACCCAGGTTTAGAATAGATTTGTAACTAGAATTAATTTCTAAATTGATAAAATAGAAAGCAAAGGGGGAGCCTTCCCTTTGAAAATAGGAGAGTTTATCTCACGTACTGTGGCTGAAACCACAATTTTGTACACCCTCTCAAGTATACAAAATTTTCAACCAACAAGTCTCATATTTATAACTTCTTCCCAAATTCAAATTCCTTTTCCCTCCAATTAGAGCACCCAAGGTGAAATCCACATTTACCTTCAATAAACTGTAATTTGTATTTCATTACCTCCTTCACTTAGGCGTCCAAAAGCATATGAGGAAAATACTTTATAATTATCCAAATATCTTCTCCAAAGCGTTCCTTTTTCATGAAGGCAATAATGGGCCTCTTCCCCCAAAGAATAGGGGAACAACCTGCAAGCTACATCTGCGTATGCAATCTGCCTATTGCGTAGGTGGTCTTCAAACATTTTGATGTGATCCTCAGCAGTGCGGTTTACGTCGTGGACGTGGAACTTGGAGCAAAAACTCTCTGGATTCTTTGGCATGTCATGATAGTCGGCAAACTCCAGCGGAGATGGGTTGGTAACCAACCAGGTAGCACCATTTGCAACTGGCTGAGCCATTGCTTGCCTTCGCCGATATACAGCTGTTGGAGTTGTTCGTTGCTGCTGCTGAATTGCTATTGGAATGGTATCTCGAGTGGGTCCTTGCTGGGCAAACCTTGAAATGCTAGGCGGAGTTCTGAATAAGCTCGAGACCTCTTCACCGCTTACTGCTTCTTCACTTGATTGAGCTTCTTCGTTTGATAAAATTTCTTCACTTGAGGGAACTTCCCCGTCCGATCGGGTACCTTTCTTTTTCCTTGTTCTAGTAGGTAGCTCTAGCTCTACAAGTTCCTTGGTTGAACTGGGTGCAGACCTCAAAATCCTCTTCAACTTATCCGGCGAGAAAGAACTGATGCGATCCAGGATGAAGCTGCTTCTTTCACTGGCGAGGCACGGGAGCAAGTGGCTGTCTTTGATTCAATAAATCTCTCTCAATAGCAACTTGGATCTCGACAGCTTTTTCTTCTTCTTCTCGCAACACCAAGCTCGTTCGCATGTACTCAGCTGCACTTCTCTTTGTTCTCCACGCGAGGTTGTTCAATCCTGAAAGAATATCTTCTTGGTCGTCGTTGAATCCCAAATTTGGCTGTAGCCGCGGAGATATCCCTCTATGAGGTAGCACCATCTTGGTACATTACACTTTTATAATTTCTTTGCTTCACTATAAAAGTGGCCCTCCTTCTAGCGCCAATTCTGTTGACGTGCCTTTTGTGACAGCGCCAGCACAGAATAAAGTTGCCCAACGGTCACTCTATTCTCTCTTGATCAAAGTGTCCCACATGCTAAGATTGCTTGAAAGTTCATGTGTTCGACTCCAAGGTTCCTTTTATCGCGAATAGACTCAGTTGGTTGATGTGTTTTGCTGGTTATTTCAAGGGGACTTACGTAGTTGTTCAATTGTGAAGCAATTAGGACATGAATGATTTGGCAATATGGTTCTGGTATCTAAACTGACTCGGAAAATGCAGAATTTAAAGGGGATAGGGATAGGGATTCTACAAGTCTACTTCTAAAGGGTGGAGGACGAGGATCGACTTAAACAATCTTCAAACCAAACTTTGCTTTGTCTCCTTTCGAACAACTCCGACAAAGTTGGTGCAATCTTCAAAGGATGAGAAAATGTTCAAACTATGACACAACACGTTCATACCGTCAACACGACGCATACAAACACATGAACCATAATCGAAGTTAAGTGCTGATACTCCAGTTGACCACGCAAGGCGAACTTACCATCAGCAAGTCCGCTAGTGGTATGGACGAGAAGACTTGCTCAAATCACAACGCCACACTCCACAGCTAACAACTACTTGCATGAAATAAAATTTATTTTACTCTATCTACCTTGAATTGGAAAGACGAACAAGCCTTGCTAGCTACTCACAATAGAAGATAGAACCACCAAACAATGATAAATCTTTATATTATGAGAGTGTTCACAACAACTTCTTACAAAGTCCTCAATGGGAAAACTTCCTTTCCTCCTCAATCTAAGCTAACTTCTAAGCTCTACTCTCTAACTTCTATCTCCAATACTCTCTAGCTCTGATCTATCTCTGATTCTAATTCTAATTGTTTACAAATGAGGGGGGATGCCCCTTTTATAACAAGTCCAATTCAGTGGACGGTTCAGATCAAATTACAATGAAGGGCTCAGATCGAGCCACCTATGCCCTGATTAGGGTTTCTGCCCTAAAAACCGCCACAGAGAGGAGTGGGCAATGAATGCACAGAATATTCTCCACTCCCCTGCAGGAATCATAATGAGCAATTAATGCCCACTACCATCATCAAGAAGATCCTCATCAAGCAGCGCGTTCCCACTGGCCTTCTCCCGGATAGCAAACTCGATCAACCGGGCCAATACTGCTTCAACCTCCTGTGTAGAGATCGGTGGAATATGGTTGAGCTGGAACTCCAAGACTGCTACCGTCTGTCCGTATCTGATGCAAGATTTCTTCCATGTCACCAAGGCGTCCTGGGTATGCTGAATTATACTAGAGAACGTGGAGACATTCTCAAAGTCATCCAGGACAAGTGACCTCGCAGCTGAGAAGAATGGAGGCAGTCTACTTTTCAAACCATCAGCAGTTATCTCCTCTGGGACCAACTTTCTAGCAAATATGGCTTCTAATGTATTGAGGACTCCCCCCAAGATGTTGCCCATTGCCTTCTTCACTTTAGCTGAATCTGCCCTTGCTGCGTCGTGAAATCCACGGCCTGTGACCACCGAGGAGTACCAACTGGTGAAATCGTACCTATCACCTCTCTGAATTACACCTCCATCCACTAAGGTTTCTAGAGGTACATGCATCAAAGCCCCCAAACGAAGTACAGTCTTCGTTTGATAGATGCGAGTATCACCCCAGGCCTGATCTACTATATCCATTCGTGCCAAAATATTTGAGGCCTGTCGATAAGCATCGGCAAGGTCCTCCATGAATTTTCCTGTCTCAGTATGAACACGGCTAACCCACTTGTCTGCCTCCGTTTCCATTTTCTTTAAATCCTCTAAGGCAACAATTGACTCATTCGGAAGCTCCGATGGACGTTCCACTGCCGGGTCTGCTGGTTCACCTGGACGTGCTAGATTCTGCATATATCCTATCAAGGTTTTGTGCTCCTTCTTCAATTTCCACTATCTTCGTTGGAATCTTCTAATTCAAGCGCAGTAGTGGGCTAGTCGTCAGCCGGTTATTATGGCAGTTGCCATTAATAATGATTCCTTCTTCTTCAAATTTCGAATTTTCCTCTTAATCTGCCAGTTAACTCTTGGCGATTTAAACAACTCGCGAGAAAAACAATCACTTGACTTGATTTAAAATTCCATTTTAAAATCTCGCAGTGTTTAAATAAATTCAACTCGAAAAATTTCGTGGGAGTTGCAAATTTATTTCCAACTTTTAAAATGTCTATCATTTAAATCCTCGATTTCATAAAATTTGCCTTAGACATTTTAAATTCTCTCATTAAAATGTTCAATTCCGGGCGATTAAAAATTGTTTGCGTGCTCGAAATAATTCGTCCTTTGAGATTTAACTTCTGTCAGGAAAATAATCTAGGCAAAACGAATTTCCTCTGAAAATATTAAAATTTCCCTTAGGAAATTAATTTTCAAACTCTGCTAACTCATGGGTGCATTTTAAACGGGTTCATTTGATTTTCACTTGACCCATGGAAAATATTCGTCGATATCAAATTTTCCCCTTGAAAAAAGATTCGTTAACTTTCAACTGCTTTCGGAGAATTTTAAAACTCATCAAATCATCCTTCCTTGCCAAGGGCGTATTTTTCCCTAGTGAAGTGTTATATCACTTAGAAAAAATTTCTAGCACTTTCTCTACCACAGGCGTATACATTTTGATGAAATATTTATTTCATTAAAAAAAAATTCCTTCACTTTACACCTCTGGCGCACTTTCATGTGTCTACTTTTATTTTGTTGCCTTAGGAAATTTTCTCCAGCAACCTTGGGCGCATATGGGGTCTTGAACTTTCATTTTCCTGACTTAGGAAATTTTCTCCAGCAACCTAGCCACTTTATCTTGCCTTGGGCGCATTTTGACATCTCTACTTTCATTTCATGCCTTAGGAAAATTTCGGCCATCTCCTCTTCACCATGGGTGCAGGCGCTGCTAGGCCTAGGCCAAGCTTTCATTTCATGTCTTAGAGGGCGCATTTCACCCTTGACACTTTCGTTTTATGCCTTAGAAACTTTTCAAAGCTTCAATCCTTGAGGTGGGCGCATTTTACTAGGTGAGCTTTTGTTTTTGCCTTAGAAACTTTTCAAGGCCTTGAGGTGGGCGCATTTTACTAGGTGAGCTTTTGTTTTTGCCATGGGCGCATTTCCTTGGTTCCACTTTCGTTTTCATGACTTAGAAACTTTTCACCTCTCTCCTTCCTCTTTGGGCGCATTTTGAGGTATGAGCTTCCGTTTTTGCCTTAGGCGTTTTGAAGGCATCTCTTCTTGAGGGCGCATTTTGATGGGTCTACTTTTATTTCTGCCTTAGAAACTTTTCAAAGCTTCTGCCTTGAGGTGGGCGCATTTTACTAGGTGAGCTTTTGTTTTTTTTGCCTTAGAAACTTTTTCAAGCCTCTGCCTTGAGATGGGCGCATTTGACTAGGTGAGCTTTTGTTTTCGCCTTAGAAACTTTTTCAAGCCTCTACCTTGAGGTGGGCGCATTTCAACATGTGAGCTTTCATTTTTGCCTTAGGCGTTTTTCAAGCCTCTACCTGTTCCTGCTCTTGCATTCTATTTTTAGCAAGTTGTGCTATTTTTAGCAAATCCCTTGATTTTCAACCTCTAAGGCTCCGTTTTGCCTGAAAATTTCATCGGATGATATTCTCTGCCTTGTGAACCTGTTTTGTCAGTCCTCTGCCCTGACCTGCTATTTATAGCCACCTGCTATTTATAGTAAGTTTGACTTTCTGACTTTAGTAGCTCCGTTTTGCCTGAAAGTTGCAACGCTTGATCTTGATAGCTTGAGGGTCATTCTGATGCCAACCTCGGGTGCAGACCTGCCATTTATAGCCGTGCCCTGACTTACTAAAAATAGTAAGTTCTCCGACTTTGCTCAAATTTTGCCAGCAGGTACCTTGAAGTGTGCTGACATGGGTGGGGTACTTCGTTTCGGCTATTTTTTTGATTTTACCCCCCTATAAAAGTGAAACCCTAATTTGATTTGCATGTATCCCGAACGGTCTCCGTTTGACTTCGTTCCTTCTGCATGTCGTTCTGCTTGCTGGACTGGAGTGTTGGGCGGCTGCCGGAGTGTACCTGCTAAAAATAGAAACTGTCTGAAAAGTGACTCATCCACTGCCGGATGGTTTTGCATGTCATATTGCCTGCGGGATCTCAAAAACCCAGAAAAACCCAGAAAACTGGTGGTGCATGCACTGGCTAAAAATAGTAAGTCCTCAAAACTCGATCTTCTCTGCTTGCAAGCCACACCGTTGCGAAGCTCTCGAAAAACCCATGAAGAAAAACCCGACATGCGTTGAAAAACACTGCATGCGAACCCTAAAAATAGTCTCCGAAGGCTGAACTCTGAAAGTGGTTGTCTCGGTTTGCATGTTACATCACTGCGAAGGTTTTGGAAAACCCAGAAGGATTCCCCAGACATGCATCTGAAAAGCTCATGTAGAAACCCTAATTTGGCTCTTAAAGCCTGAAATGCCAAAAATAGTAAGTCGTCTGATCTGGCTCAAAATTTACGTGTAGACAGCTTGATGTCACTCGGATGCAGTGGAACTGACAGAATTCCAAAATCTCAATAAAATAGTCCCAAGTTGAATACTTACTAAAAATAGTAAGTTGCCAGAATACAGTGAAAATTTAGGGGGACTCTGCTGGAAGTCTTCTGACTGCTGCGCTAAGCTTGGATTTCAATTTTATAACTCAGTCTGACCTTAAATAAGCCTGAAGGATGAAAACCCTAATTACACAGACTTGACCAATATTTCAACCCGGGTCAAACGACGGGACAATCCCCGGAAGGACCAGAGACCAGAGAGAGCGAACCAAAGCCAAAAGACCAGACTGGAGCAAGATTTAGGGGGGTCCCCATCTTGATGGGGTGATGTGTGAAAAAAGGTCACAACATCTGGCGACTCCACGGGAAAGTGTTGAAAAACACTTTGAAAATTAAACCTTGGCCAATCCCTCTAACCATCATACGGAAAGGATACTTACTCAAAAAGGGAGAAGAATCCAATATTGGATCAAAACACCTTCATCTGAGATCTCCTGACTTATGCGTTTATCTTATCTCTAAACCATCGTGACTCCCGAGATCGATTATGGCAGGTTATACAAGTATCTTAACTTCAAAAGCATCCCGGACATTGCCTCGCTGCCAGTCAGGCGTCTATAGCCCCGACGAGGTTGTCGCTACAATTCCCACGAATATTGCTCCACTGCCAGCCAGGCGTCCATAGCCCCGGTGGAGTTACTCGTATATTCCCAAACCAATATTCAAAGTATGATATTTCTTTCATTTTCTTTCTTTTGATATTTCTTTTTTAGCATATTTTCTCCTTTTCTCTTGATTATCCGTCAATTCCATAATTGGTTGGTAAGCAATGAAGCTACCAATGGGTTTGAGAATTGCAGTGGCGCTGAAGCAAGATTTAAAATTTTCACTTGCCGTAATCCCTCCCAAGGAATCAAAATGACTCAAAGCAGCTTGTTTGAACCAATAGGACATGATGATCTCAGGCTCATGTGTTAAGACCCAATAACTGATTAAACTCCCGAGTCGAGCTTTTATGAGACCGGATGATGACAAGAGGAAAACAACCTTGGCATTCTATTGTTTGCATAAATTCATAAAAACCCCATGGCAGTAGACCAATTCGCGCAAGACAAGATATCATCACTTCCATCGCAACGGAAAACCCTAAAATCAAGTCCATTCTGAACCCAAACCAAAACCACTTGAGCGGACAACTCAAGGGAAGAAACACCAAAACCAAAAACCCAAAGGGCAACAAACCAAAACCAAAACCCAAAAAGGGAACGGGAACAAAACAACCTAATCTACTATGTACAAAGTAGGATCCAGGAGGGACCCTACGCTTGGAAATAATGCTTGAGGAACTGCCCATTGACTGGCAATGGGATATCCTCTCCTGTTAGCGTTTTCAATCTGAATGCATTATCTCCCAGGATCTCAAAAACCTGATACGGGCCCAACCACAATTTGTCGAACTTGTCGTGATCACCTCTTCTTTCGTGGGCTTTATCCCAACATAAAACTAAATCTGAAATCCTGAAGGCCTTGACCTTGGCCTGCTTGTCGAACCATCTTTTCACGACTCCTTGGTGCTTAGCCAGATTTTCCAATGCCTCATCTCTTTTCTCCTCCAAGTGCATCAACTGAGACAACCTGACTTGAATTCGGTCTTCGCCTTCCAGATACTCCTGAATAAACTGAAGAGTAGGGATCCTTAATTGAACTGGGAAGACGGGGTCTTGCCCATACACCAAATGGTAGGGAGATGTACCCAAAGAATTCTTCGTTCTAGTCCGGTCTGCCCACAAGGCAAACCTCAGCTGTGTGTGCCAATCCTTGGGGTTCTTATCCAACAGTTTCTTGATAGCATTCAGCAAATTCTTATTTGTGGACTCTGCAAGTCCATTTCCTTGGGGGTAGTAGTTGGATGAGAACTTCAGTGCAATCCCATACTCAAACGCCCAATTTGAAAACTTCAATGATGAAAAGGCGGGGCCGTTGTCGCACACCAAAGCGTGGGGGCATCCAAACCTTGTAACAATATTCTCTTCGAGGAACTTAATGACTACATCTGTGGTGGAAAGCTTGAGAGCTTGAGCCTCTGTCCATTTGGTGCAGTAGTCGGTGGCTGTCAGTATGTACTTGTGCTGTGCCGAGGACGGTGGGTTAATCATTCCAATAAAATCCAACCCCCACTTGGCAAATGGCCTGACCTCAATCACTGGTTGCAAGGGCATAGCCGGATTCTTTTCTCTGTACGCAGCTGTCTGACAAATGTGACAAGCCCTCACATGCTCATAAGCATCCTTAAAAAGTGTGGGCCAATAATACCCAGCCCTTGAAATCTGATGAGCTGTGGCCAAACCACCTCCGTGACCTGTCCCGAATTTCTCGTGGAAATGTTCCATAAGCTGCTTAGCTTCTCTTTTTCCTACACATCTCAAATATATACCTTCGTGATTTCTTCTATAAAGCACTGATCCCTGCAGCATGAATCTCTGGCTCTTCATTCTTAAAGTCCTTCGTTGCACTGGATTCAAATGTGAGGGACACCTTTGGTTCAACAAATAGTAAACAGTGTCATCGTACCATTCCCCTGGGGACACCTCTTCCAGTATATATGTTTGTTGTACCAGCCCAGGTCCTGCCATTGCAATCGTTTGTGCCAATGCTTGTCCTCGGACTAACTTCATCGGCTGTATCTCTATGTCATATTCTTGCAAGCTGGCGACCCACTTGCCTCTTCTTTCTCCTAATTCATTTTGCATTAGTAATGTCTTTACTGTGGCATCTGGAACTATTGCATGTACTTTGCTCCTTAGGATGTAGTGCCTGAACTTCTTAGCTGCTTTTACTAGGCGTAAGCTTGCTTTTCTACATTGGCGTACCTTAATTCTGCTTCCTTCAATGGAGTACTCATGAAAGCAATTGGGTGTTCATCCTTTTCTTCCGCTCTCTGGGTCAAGACCGCTGCGCAAGTGTGTTCTGAAGCAAAGGAGCACAAGTAGAATGGTTTTGAGTAATCCGGACTAACTAGCACCGGAGCATCTACTATTGCTTGTTTGATTTCTTCGAACGCCTTCTTTGTGAGAGGGGTCCATTCTATCTTTGCATCCTTTTCAGCATTTCATTTAGTGGTCTGACAATCTCGGCGAATCCAGTTATGAATTTTCTCACAAAATTAATCTTGCCAAAGAAAGACCTCAACTCTTTCTGGCTCCCTGGCATGCCGATCTTTGAAATTGCCTCAATGCGGTCTGGGTCAATTGATATGCCCTGTTCTGAGAGGACATGTCCTAACAATTTTCCTTCGGTGACTCCGAATACGCACTTCTTTGAATTGAGAGAAATACCCAATCTTCTGCATCTCTGGAAGATCTTTCTCAAGTCTTCAACATGATCCTCCCTCTTTTTGGAGAACACTGTCAAGTCATCCATGTATATAATAATGCATTTTCCAACTAAGTCTCTGAAAGCGATGTCCATAGCTCGTTGAAATGTGGCCCCGGCGTTGATTAGGCCAAAGGGCATTCTTCTGTAAGCGAATGTTCCCCACTTAGTGGTGAAAGTTGTTTTTAGTCTATCTGCTTCTTCAACCATTACCTGGTTGTAACCTGAATAACCGTCCAAAAAGGACATCATCTGGGAACCATTTACAATCTGCAAAACCTCATCCAACGAGGGCAAGGGATAGTTATCCTTCTCGGATGCTCTGTTTAGGTTGCGGAAGTCAACACATAACCTTATCTCTCCATTCTTCTTCCTGACGGGCACTAGATTGGCGACCCACGTTGAGTGCCTTATTGGGAAGATTATTCTGGCCGAAAGGAGCTTCCTTACCTCCTGATATATCAATGGTTCCAACAGCGGGTTCACCGGCCTTTGTCTTTGCCTGAATGGTTTATTTCCCGGCTTCAACGGGATCGTGTGCGTGATCAAGGTAGTGTCGTATGTCTTTAAGTTTTCGTAGCCCCAGGCTACCACGTCAGAGAACTCTCTCAACGCTTGCACTATTCCTTCTCTTTCTTTTGGGGTACACACTTTTCCCACAAATACATTCTTTACTTGCTCACTAGTTCCCAAGTTGATTGTCTCACATTCATCCCCTTGGGTGCTTTGATTCCGACTTAGTTTATCAGGGTCAAAGAGTCTTTCTACCTCCACCATGCCCCTAGGAATGACATTTGTCTTCAAATTTAAGATCCCTTCGGTGTCAAATTCCGCTTCTTCGGTTTCTTCTTCGTCTATAATCTGTGCTTCAAACACCCCTGAGTTAGTCAAGAATTCCAAAATCTGCTTATCATCATCAAACACCTGGAAATTCTTTATATTATCTGGAACTGAAGGTGTGGAGATCAATTCAACTGTGAACTTCTTTAGACCCTCCAACTCTAATGGCTCTAGTGAACTGGCTGCCTGCGCGAGAGAATTAGCCACTGGATTTTTAGCTCTGTATACTTGCTTGATATTGAATGCATCGAAGCTTTTGATCAAGTCCCAGACTCTGTTCTGGTACCGTCCCAATCTCTTGTCGTGGCAAGCATACTGTTTTCTTACTTGGCGGACCACTATGTTGGAATCTCCAATGGCATGTACAATTTTGGCACCTTTCTCTATGGCGAGGATCAACCCATGAATCAAAGATTCATACTCAGTAACGTTATTGGTGCAAGGGAACTGGAGCCTACAAGCACCTAGATATGCCTCTCCCTTGGGGCTGATGAGTTCAAACCCTGCTCCATTCCCTTTGTTGGACTTTGATCCATCAAATCTCAGAGTCCAAACTTGATCTTCTATATGAACGCTATGGGTATTGGGACCATTTTTCTCCATTGCGGGCTCAATCTTCTCACTTTCTACCCATTCCTTTGTCAGGGAGCTTTTCTTCTTATTTATTTCTTCTAGTTCTTCCACCAAAGAGACTTGTGGAACTCTCTTTGAAACTTCTTCAATGGCCGTTCTGCACATGGCGCATGTGAATTCCGGGTGGAATGCCTCATGGATCCTACACCAATTGGGCATTAACATACTGCTGATGGAAACATTCTTCCCTGATTCCATCTTTTGCTTGACATTCTTTAGCACAAAGTTTCTAAAATTTTCAAACATCCCCTCACCATCGCTTGAGTCATCTTCAATCAATATTTCAGTAGAGGGAGACGTACCTTCCAAGTGTTTTTCTTGATTTACACTTTGCAACATGAGGACTTCCTGTTTGACGGGCTTGTACGAACCCAAATCAGTCTCTGCAAACAATACCTCATTGCTATCACCATATTCAGTAATCATCAACCGGAGCCGTGGTGTGCTTTCCACTCTTATTTGGTTAGGGATTCCCCTCCAAGGCAGCCACATGTGAGAAAAGTCGGTGGCGATATATCCGTTCAACTTTCGGCACCAGTCTCTGCTAAGCAGCATGCCGTACCCATCTGGTATATCTACAACGGAAATATCAATATGGCCTTGGATTCTAGGATCCGCGGCTAGTTGCATGTGAATGTCGTTTAGTTCCCCAACAACAGGAACTTCAGTTTTATCCAATTGAGTTACTTTCTTGTTGGTGTGGAGCGGGATTAGGCCCAATCTTTCGCATACCTTCAAAGGCATGACATTGCTCGAAGCTCCAGAATCGATCAAACAATTGTGTAACATTTTTCCGAATATTCTGACTGAAACCAAGAATGGGGCCGGTTCATCCTTCCCTTGATAAAACACTACTGGTTTTCTTCTTTCATCTGCCACTTCATTTTTCCTTTCATCTTTATGGTCCGATTGGACTTGCTTGCCTTGAGTCATATTTCTCGCGTTCTGTTTTTGCTTCATGGCATCATCAGCTTGAGAGCTTTTCTCAATCTCGGCCTTTCCGGGAGTGCCTGTAGAATTTAATACCATACCCTCAAAGTTCTGATATTGTCGTGGTTCCTCCCAAGAATCGTAGGAGGTTTGTGGCACACTTTGCACCACCTTTGTGTTCTGTGCAGGACGGGGCTGCGTGACAACCTGGGGGTGTCTTGGCATGTTAGGTGCCTCTTGCGAAGTGCTTCTTGTGGTGGGGATTTCAGTCAATGTCCCTAAGAGAGTCTCTCTTACTTCTTGGACCTTCATCAACTCATAGAGTGGTAAACTGACCTTTATCTTCTTAAATTCTTCCAGTACAAAGGAGCTCAACTTTCTTATATCTTCTCTAGGAGAATTCTCCTTTTGTCCTCGGATCAACTGGTAAACTGGCTGTTGAGGCATCTGTGGTCCATTTGATCTTG
>VCHN02001795.1:0-19992 GCA_007115665.2 Sequoiadendron giganteum
GAAGATGCCCAAGAAGTTGATGCGCACGGACTTCAAGGAGGACTATGGAGATATTATTATCTTGCTGAACAGAGTGGCAGGCAGTCCCTCGGGAGCACCCTTTGAGCCGTGGATGTATTACTTCATTGAGGACCTCACAGAAGGTGTCAAAATGTTAACTGGGCTAGGATGATAAGCAATAATCTTCACCACCAACTTATCAATCTAGAGAAGACCAAAACGTTTCATATGGGTTCTTACGTCGTCTATATGTTGGCCAGAACTTACAGATATGCAGGCTTGATCTGCAAAGGCACGGTTGGCAGTAAGGAGAACGAGCTAAAACCTTATGACTGTTACCCACAACTCCAGCTGAGGGAGAAGGCGCATTTTAGACGAGCCCACGACGCGTTCCTGATGTACATCACCAGGATACTCCAGGGAGGGATGCATCAGCGGCTGACACATGAAGCCAAAAGCCTAATCGGTAAATACGGGTCCTGGTTTATCCAGTATCCAAGATTTACGTATATCAGAATTCAAGGATTCACTGGAAGCCCGTACCGTCTGCCCATCTTCCCCACGAATAAGGTGGTCCTGCTCGAAGTGTTGAGGCAGTTAGAAGATTTTCAGGGTCTTCAAAGAGCAAAGCAAAAGGCGGCAGTTACTTTTCCCTTATTTATAGGGAACATGCTCGAGTCGTGTCCGTCATCACAGGTAGCTGACAGTGCCAGAATCGAGATACAGCATTACCCTTTCTCTCCATATCCGGCCAGAAATCACTACGACCCCCATCACCACATCAAAATGGTGGATGGAAGGAGGTACAAGCATAGGGTCGAACTGGAGGACTATTGGGCAAATGCTGCGGATGAATTTGAGGTCAGACGGAGGATGTGGTCTAGATTACCTCTCAGCTTAATCAGGGCAACAGAATTTTGTCACGTGCCAGATCAGTTGGAGGAGGACGAGAATCAGACGCAACCGCGCTTCGATGAGAATGCAGCTTTGCCCGCTGTCCAGTGGTCAGAAGCAGAGCATGCTGACTTGAACGTCTTGATGAGGCCTGTCATCAAGTTTACTCAGTGGTGGGTTGATCAACGAGTTCAAGAATTAAGGCGCCAGAAGATAACCCTGACCTATGATATGCTAAGCGAGGCAGAGTCTTATTCTTCCAACGCGGGAGCATCACAGGAACTCCCAGTGATAGAGGCCACCACATCTAGGAAAAGAAAAGAAATAGCTGCAGGCAAAGAGCCGGTCCAGAAACAGGTAAAGATGAAACCTTCTCAATCGGCCGCCTCCAGAAATATTGAGGAGATACTGGCTACCGCCGATGCTTCACTGGCAGATATGAGGGATCCTTCTCCGATTCCTGAAAACCACGCAGAGCTTCAGCCAGATGAGGATGCGCCACCTTCTCCCACGGGCACCGAAATATTGGAGTCGGATGACGACAATGTGGGCACCCAGGATGAGGATTTTCAGGAAGGGATGATTTCAGCCCTTAGGGGAATTGTAGACGTTCCTGATAGAGAAGGCGTGCTGGAAGAAGACGGTGTTGAGCAGCTTACGATACTGGATTGGCTGAAGGAGAGGCTAAAGGTACAAGTGCCGGCAGATGAACCAGAAGAGGATGATACGGCAGACTTTTTGGCCAGACTGTCTCAAACCGTGCCCAAAAAGTCGGCAAAGAAATTCTCCAGCATACAGAGAGACGAGGCCGGCAACAGGACAGTGCAAATCGTCGTGCCTACAGTGGACAAGCCACAGGAGGATATGGCTCCACAGGATTACGCCATCACGACCATTGACTTGGGTCCAACCACTAAGGGCCAAGAAATGGAAGATTTGGACAATTTTGTGTCCGCCATCAAATCAAGGTTGGCGAAGGAGGTAGCCAGAAGGAAGGAGTGCCAATTAGAGATTGAGCGCTTAAGGGAATATATTCAGCACTTGATCAAGCCACTTGATCAGGACACTACGGCAGCTCCTCTACTTCCGAACTCTTCGCAGGAGACCATTAAAGAGATGGAAGAAAACAGGCTCACGGTTCAGGAGGCCAAAGAATGGATAGCCGTAAAGGGGACTGAAGCTGAGACATTTGTGGAGCGGCTAACTTTGGTTTATGGCCAGGCCACTGCCTTGCTTTCTAGGTTCGCTTCTTTGGCAGAAGTATGGGACAGCCTTCCAGACGTGCAGGATAGAATAATCCCTTGCCTTAGGATTCTGAAAGGAGTTCCTAAGCAAGAATTGATAGAGGGAGGCGTCATCGCAGCGGGAGCAGCCTATGACTTCCACACTTGGTATTGGACCTTGACGGCACGAGGTGAAGTCTTGGAGAGGGTTAAGATTGACGGCATCAGACTGGAGGAACAGGTCAAGGAAGTTCAGGCCAAAATCCTCAACATAATTGCCGATGTCCTGGATAAAGAGGCACTGCGAGAGAATGACCTGCAGTTGGAAGTTTTGAAGAAAAGTGTCCAGGAAAATATCTTCTACATCACTGGGCCCATCTTGAGGCAGGACTGGGCCAAATTGGCGAACTTCTTGAGCATCAGAGAATCCTTTGAGAAGACGGAACCAGAGTGGGAGGAGACCTTCGCCAGATGCGCCGAGAGCATGGATGGGCTTGAATTCAGAATCGGCATGCTTCCGCAGGTTACCATGGACGAGGTTGCCTCGATCGTGTCCAGATTCGGCGAATACACGGCAGCTCGAGAGGATCGGGATACAGTCCCTTGAAAATAGCTCCTATTGCCAACTCATTGCTGTTCATTGCCAGTTAACTGAAGTTATTTTGGGAAACCCTAATTAGGGTTTCGTTTGTTAAATCTTGACCGTCGGCTCATTTTTAATCTGAGCCATTTATTCCATTTATGAAACTCTATATAAACTCATTGACCCTCATTTGTAATGTGTGAAGTGAGTAATAAAAGATTGTTGCGACGAAACTATTTCCGTTTATAAAAGCTCTTGTGCATGATTTGCTAAGAACAACTTTTATTTTCAAGTAGTATGCAAGGTTGAATATTTCTCCTTCAACACTTAGAGTAGAATTAGAATAGCATTTCATTACATGTTGGTTAGATGAGTGATAGATTTGATCGCAGTGGCGGATAAAATTTTGCTCATACTTTTGTCGAGTGGATGATTTGCATTTGACGTGTAAAGTTAGTCTGAGCCATTAAATCGTGGATGCTTAACTTCTGTTTGTTTCAATTACCGATTCAAATATGAAAATTCTTATCACTTCCGTTGAAGATTGCACCTGCTTCGCGTAGTTGTCCAAAGGTGGCGAAACGAAGTGTGGTTACCCATTTTGTCTACTCACTGCTGTCTCTTGAATTCTTAGGCGTAGTTTAGATCTCTAAACCCTTATCCTTTTTTATTTTTTTTGGAAAATCTGAAGATACCCACCGAAAGAGCCTTCAAGGATAAAACCGTCTAAGTTTTCAACCCGCAAAAAGAGAATTTCATGTAAGTCCCCTTGTGATTACCAGCAATCACAACGCCCACTGGCCTTATCCACATGTCAAGACCTGACCAAAGAAACCTTGGAGTTATTGTATTGCCTACTGGATTTTTGCAAGCACTTTTCAAGAGAGGATAAGAGTGTCCTTTGGGCATTTTTATTCTGTGTTCGGTGGCGTACTCAAAACACACACCAACAGAATTGGCGCTAGAAGGAGGGCTTACAAAGAAAATTTCTTTTCTTGGGAATAAAACAGAGAAAAGGAAGAATTATTTGCTCCAGCACTTTTGTACCACCCATATGCTCGCCTCCTCCTAACGCACCAACAGAATTGGCGCTAGTAGGAGGGCGGATTGCACGTAATTATTTGAAGAGTTGGAGGTAGTAGACATGATGAAGAATGGTGTTGCCACATGAGTTCCCATTTAACGTGGCGCTGGAACAGCCAGAGCAAGGTCAGACAGATATTCTTGGCCAGTTGTATTCACTAGCGTGGCAGACACAAGTAGATAGCGCCCAATTCAGACAAACAAGTCGCGTTCTTGCTCGAGAAGAAGAGAGGAGAGAATTCATCGAAGGAGCTATCGAAAGGCACCTGATAAGACAGAAGATCAACCGCTTGAAGCGAGCTTTTGACTACATTGAACACGCAATTGCTTCCGGATCATTGACAAGATCAGGCTTTACCCGTAAAATGAAGAATGGTACTTCCGACCAGCCTTCCTCTTCCCGGACAGGAGCCTAATCTAGTGTTACAGCCTGATTTGGGATTCCACGACGAACAAGAGGACGTGATAACAGAATTATACAGCTTAGCGTGGAAATTGAAACGAAACGCGCCTGATTGGATGCGCATGAGCTTTATTCTCGAGGAAGAGGAAGAGATTGCCCAAAGGATCGAATTTCGCATTCAACAAGACTTGCTTGTCCAAAGATTTGAAGCTCTTCAACGGCAACAGGCAAATCCTCCGGCTCCAGAAACAGCTCCGGCACAACCCCGACAAGCCTAAAAGAAGATACACTGGATCGTATTAATTCTTTCTCTCCTGACAGACTAAGGAGGATTACTAGGTCAAACCCGAGTTCATTCAAAGAATTTGTGGAGCTATCGCCTTTCAGGCAGAGAAGAAAAACTCAAATAATTCAAGAGGGAACATCAGGCGAAATCAATCTCGGCGGAGAAGCATCAAGCGAGCATCTTTTTGGTTCCTCCCAAACTTCGCCACCAAGCACTCCGGTTTCAGGAGCCGTCCCAGTGAATAATCAGCAAGTGCTGACTCAACCTGCCCAGCTAGCACAGCCGATTCAACCCAACCTGGTGAATCAACCAAACATTCCAATGGCGTGGCGTCCAGCTAACGCATCTCCCATGACGTTCGCCGCATACCATGATATGCCTAAAAATCCGGAACATTTTTGTTCCAAGTTTCATAGCGGTGACTTAAACCACACTGCGGATGAGCACATCAAACTATTTGAAGATCTCCTCCAAAATAGAGACATCCGAGAGGAAGATGTTGCATGCCGGTTGTTTCCTTATACTTTTGATGATCAAGCGTCTTACTGGTATATCCATTTACCAGCTAACTCCATTACCACGTGGCAAGGAATGAAGGCGACATTCTTGGAGAAATTCAGGGCGCCAATTTCGGCAACCGATCAATATAGGCAGTTCGTGGAGGTGAAAAGACAAGAACACGAGCCCATCAGTACTTTCAATAATAGATTTCAAAGGGCATACACAAGATTGCGAGATCCTTACAACTTGGATAATGCTGCAGCACTGCCCATCTATTATGAGGCCTTGGATCGTCTCACGACCATGTTTGTAAAGTCCAAAAATCCAGTCCCTGCCAACTTGAAGGAAGCATATGCTGAGGCAGTAACAGCAAGCAATGGTCTCGGAGTGGGGGTTCCCCAAGGTTCACTCCAATACTTAGGGAATTCAACTTCCCAAAATCAAGTGCAAGACATCAATCGTGCTCTGGCTCACCAGACACCCATGATGAACCCGGTTCCCACCAGCAGCAATCAATTGGTTCTGCACCCAGGAGCTCCAATGTCCCAAGCACCACCGGCGCAGCCTGTATACCTCCAGAACGTGACAACTTCCACCAGAAGTCAAGAGGAGAAAGATGAAATGAAGGAGCTAATTGATCAAGTTAAAAAGTTGTCGACCGACGTCACCTATCTGAAGGGTCAGACAAGTCAAATACAGAATTTTCAAAGGAATTACCAGCCACCACAAAATAATCACCAAAATCAAAATCATTCCGGATATACAAGGGATAATGAAAATTACCAAGGAAACAATCAAGGGTTCCGAAATAACAATTCGGGCTTCCAGAAAAAGACTTGGAATACAGGACCAAACAATGGCACTGTACCATCTCCCTTGGACAATCCACCCGCAGACAACCGTCCTGCAGATAAAGTATTCTTGGCCGAAGCAGCATTGTCAGGTTGGTGCCGACTACACAACACGGACCAACACTCAGAGTTGCATTGTCGTGAATTCCAAGTAGCGGCAGATATATTCAGAAGCGAAAGAAGAAATTCCGAAGCAGAAGATCCGCCAGCAACCGGATATGAGCTAGTTCCCGCGCCAAGATACGACCAAGCCCTTGTAATCGAGAACGTGAGATTTTCATCTCAGGAATATCTACCATATTCCCCCGGTCAAAGATTCCCACCAGCATCAGCAAATGGTCCGATAGAGACATTGCAATATCAAGACGAAACGGAGACTTACACTCCAGCCGACCAATCCACTTCAAACGAGGGGTATAGTTTTCCGCCTCTACACAACAGCGTATTAGTGGAAGGAACAAGAGAAGTTCAAGCATTTCAACAAATGTCTGGAAACCCGCCAAGGGTATACCAAAGAAATGTTCGCCAAAATGAACCCTTAACTTCGTCTATTCCTCCTAATAATTTTCAGACTCCGCCGAATCCAGGTGCGTCCAATACGCCGCCTCCTCCAAGGGATTCTCCGGAATATCGCTAGCAGAACGTTCAATCAAATGGGACAAGGCAAGTCGTTGGTCCACAAATAGAACCAAGGCGACCAGGAAACCATCAGGTGGAACAGACACAAGCCCAAACAAAAGATCGTCCCAGGGAGGAATTGAAAACATTGAGCTCATATGTATTGGAAGAGTTCAAGAAAATAAAGGTCAGTCTACCCCTAATAGAACTGATGAGAGTTCCTGAAATTCGGGAAACACTTTTGGGTAGTCTAACTGAAACTATTGCCCCGAGGAATATTCCTCAAAGTGTGCCAAGTAGAGGAGCTTTCAACGCTCCGGCCAACACTAATGTCACCGAATGGGAGATATCAGGCAACTGGGCACAAACACAGTCCCCGGTAATAGACCCTAATCAGAGGGACATAACACCAGAAGAAGTTCTGAGGGACTCCAATATATTTAGAGAAGAAGTTCTGGCTAGCGAATTGCCGCATAATCCGAAGAAGCCAGAATATGTCTCCGGAACACAGAAAGAGAAGAGTCAAGGTATAAACAACCTAGACAAACACCCTGTGGCATTCTACCAAGGAAAAGACGAACCTGCTCCGTTCCTGCTATCCGTTCGTATATTTGGCAAAATGTTGCACAATTGCTTAGTAGACTCAGGCGCTTCAAGCAATGTAATGCCACTGGCTGTCTGCCAAAGGTTAGGACTTGTACCCGCAAGGACTAACAAGAAAGTCACCCAATTGGACAAGACGGAAGTCCCTGTGATGGGAGAATTGAACAATATTCACATGCAATTAGCAGCAGACCCGAGAATGCAGAGTTGTATCGACATCTCAGTTGTTGACATTCCAGATGGCTATGGCATGGTTTTGAGCAGAGATTGGACAAGAAAATTAAATGGATATATTTCCACAGACTTTTCCCATATGTGGCTGCCATGGAAAGGAGTTCCCAATCAGATTAGGATTGACAGTACGCCAAGACTAAGATTAATGATCACCGAGTATGGCGAGAATAACGAGATTCTATTTCTCGAGACCGACTTAGGCTCTTACAGGCCTAAAACTAATGAAGTATTGATGTTGTATGGGTCGACCCACAAGACCAATAAGATGGTCAACTCTACCGAGACATTTGTAGAGGAACCTCAAAATCTTCAAGACGATGGCAAGGAAATGTTTGAAAGTTTCCGAAACTTTATCTTGAGGAGTGTTCAGTTGAAAGCAGAATTACACGAACACCTCCACATTCACGATCTGTTGCTACCAAATTGGTGTCGAATCCATAACACTGCACACTCCGAGTTTGTATGCAAGATGTGCCACGAAGCAGTGGACGAAGTATGGAACAGTATTCCACAGGCGCCATCCCCGTCACATAATAAAGAGGTTAGCTACACAGGAGAGTCTACATCGGTCCTGATACAAGAGATCGAGCACGAAGAAAACGCGGAGACACATATTCTGCCCCCGCCACAACAAGAACAAACCTGGATCCTGAGATTCGACGGATCTCGATCAAAGAAAGGAGCTGGAGCTGGCTTCGAATTAACCAGTCCGAGGGGAGAGACATATCTCGCCGCTCACAGGTTGGAGTTCCCCTGCACGAACAATGTGGCGGAATACGAATCACTGATTCATGGATTGCTACTGGCACTAAAAAAGGGAGCAAGAGTGTTGTACGCTCTTGGAGACTCGGAAATAGTTGTGAAGCAAGTAAAGAAGCAATATGTTTGCCACGATAAGAGATTGGCCCGATACCGCAACAGGGTATGGGACCTCATAGAAAGCTTCGACGCCTTCAACATCCGATCCATGAGCCGGTCCAGCAATCAAGTAGCAAACTCTTTAGCGCAGGCGGCCAGTTCACTGGAACCCCTAGCCATGGAATCTATAAGCCAGTTCACGGTAGAACTATCATCAATACCGTCCATTCCGGACAATGTTACAAATTTTCAAGTCTTTGAAAATGATGACCACATTCGCGAATTCTTGACTAGTTCCGATGTTTTTGCCACCCAAGTCATTGATGAGGAGGAAACACCAGAAGCTGAATTAGACGACGATGGCATCCTGAACTTGAAGACCAATATCATCCCAAGAGGAATGATACAACTGGAACGAATCTTCGACCAAGATCAGATCCAAGAGGCAAGGAGCCCAAGGATTGAGGGTGATCAATACGAAAAGATAAACTTGGGAACAAGAGGAGAAGTCAAGAACGTGTGCATAGGGAAAGCTTGCACCCCCACCGAAAAAGCCGGAATAATCCGGAACATGAGGGAATTTATGGACATCATAGCTTGGAGCTATGAAGATCTCAGAACCTATGATACATCCATCATCACGCACACCATTCCTCTGAAGCCCGAGAGCAGACCGTTTAGGCAACGCCAAAGGCCGGTCAATCCGCTGCTCGAACCTCTCATCCACCAGGAAGTCAGGAAACTACTTTCGGCTGGAATCATATTCCCAATACGCCACTCAACGTGGGTCGCCAACCTGGTGCCCGTTCGAAAGAAGAACGGGGAAATAAGGCTGTGTGTCGACTTCAGGAACTTGAATCGGGCCTCAGAGAAGGATAACTACCCGCTGCCATCACTGGATGAAGTCCTACAAATTGTCAATGGATCTCGAATGATGTCCTTCTTGGACGGGTATTCAGGATACAATCAGGTATTGGTAGAGCATGAGGACAGATTAAAGACAGCTTTCACCACGAAATGGGGAACTTTCGCCTATAAAAGAATGCCCTTCGGGCTAATTAACGCGGGAGCCACATTTCAGAGGGCCATGGACATCGCCTTCAGAGAGTTGATTGGGAAATGCATCATTATATATATGGACGATTTGACAGTATTTTCGAAAAGAAGGGAAGACCACATAGAGGACCTAAGAAAGGTGTTCAAGAGGTGCCAAAGATACGGGATTTCTCTAAATCCCAAGAAGTGTATATTCGGGGTTACCGAAGGCAAGCTATTGGGTCACTTGATCACGGAAAGAGGAATTCTGATCGATCCTGAGCGCATTGAAGCAATTTCCAGAATCAACCTGCCTACTAGTCAGAAAGAATTAAGATCTTTCTTTGGAAAGATTAATTTCGTCAGGAAATTTATCACTGGTTTCGCCGAAATATTGAAACCCTTAAATGAAATGCTAAAGAAGAATGCCAAGATAGAATGGACGACACTGACAAAAGGAGCTTTTGAAGAAATCAAACAAGCAATAGTTGAAGCTCCTGTCTTGGTTAGTCCGGACTATACCAGGCCCTTTTATCTGTATTCCTTTGCATCAGAGCATTCTTGTGCCGCAATACTTACTCAAAGAACAGAAGATAAAGATGAACATCCCATTGCATTCATGAGCACGCCCCTCCGGGATGCCGAACTTAGGTACCCGAGTGTTGAGAAACAAGCCTATGCACTAGTGAAAGCCATTAAGAAATTTAGGCATTATATTTTAAGGAGTAAGGTTTTTGCCATAGTGTCGGATGCAGCCGTTAAGACACTCTTGATGCAAAATGAGCTTGGAGAGAGAAGAGGAAAGTGGGTCGCCACTATCCAAGAGTATGACGTAGAAATACAACCAATGAAGTTGGTCAGAGGCCAAGCCTTAACTCAAACGATGGCAATAGAAGGACCAGGTTTAGTACAACAAACATACGTGCTAACTGACACTCCTCCAGAGGAGTGGTATTTTGATATCACTGCATATCTAATTAATCACAGATATCCTGCTCACATGAATTCCACACAGAAACAAGCGTTCCGCCTAAAATGTCAGCGTTTCATGTTGCAAGGGTCAGTACTTTACAGAAGAAACCACGAAGGAATCTACTTGAGATGTGTGGGGAACGATGAAGCAAGGATCATAATGGAACATTTCCATTCTAAATTCGGGACAGGCCATGGCGGAAGTGAAGCAACCGCTTGTCAAATACTTCGAGCAGGATATTATTGGCCCTCTATGTTTAAAGACGCCTATCAGCATGTCAGGACATGCCACACCTGCCAAATCACTGCAATCCGAGAGAAAAATCCGGCCATGCCATTACAACCCATCACAGAAGTAAAACCATTCGCGATGTGGGGTCTTGACTTTATTGGCATGATAAATCCACCATCGTCAGTGCAACATAAATACATCTTGACGGCAACTGATTACTGCACTCGATGGTCAGAAGCGCAAGCATTAAAGAATTGTACAACGGATGCGGTGATCAAGTTTTTGGAAGAACATATCATCACTAGATTCAGTTGCCCTAAAGCCTTGGTGTGCGACAATGGTTCTGCATTCGCTTCTCTGAAATTCTCCAATTGGGCATTCGACCATGGGATTACATTGAAATTCTCTTCGAACTATTACCCTCAGGGTAATGGATTAGCAGAGTCAACTAACAAGAATTTGCTCACTGTTATCAAGAAATTGTTGGACCAAAATCCAAGAGATTGGCATTCTCAACTAAGGTTTGCCCTATGGGCAGACAGGACATGAGCTAAGAGATCATTGGGGACTTCCCCATACCACCTAGTCTACGGGCAAGATCCTGTATTTCCAATTCAGCTGAGGATTCCGACGCTGAGGTTTATGCAAGAATACTTGGACCCAGATGACAGAGTCCAGATACGTTTGTCGCAATTATTATTACTGGAAGAACAAAGGGACAATGCCCTGGAAAAGTTTGCGAAACATCAAGGGGTTGTCAAACGATGGTTCGATCGACGGGCTACAATAAAATCATTCAGAATCTCTGACCTAGTCCTATATTGGGACAAGGCACATGAGAGGAGAGGTGATCATGAAAAATTTGACAATTTGTGGAAAGGACCATATCAAGTCTCCGAAATTTTGGGAGAAAATGCTTTCAGGTTGAAGACCTTGACAGGAGAGGATATCCCGTTGCCAGTCAACGGGCAATTCTTGAAACACTATTTCCGACCTTGAATCCATAAGTGGGGTTTGCTTGTATATAGTTAGCTTAATTTGTTTTGGTTTTGTTTCCCTGCTTCGGTTGGTTAGTTTAGGTGCTTTGCTTTCTTGGCTTTCTTTGCTTTGTTTTTAGTAGCTTAGTTTGCTTTGGGTTTTGTGTGTGTTTAGTTTAGCTTGAATAGGATGCGAAGATTTGAAGGAACCAAGATTTTCCCAAAACTTTTTCCTAGCACTCTTACTATTAGGAGCATAAATATTAGAAAGTGTCCAAGAAAACTTATCCCGAATATTATAAAATGAGGTGGCCACATGGTTACAATCCTGAAACACCTCATTCCCTTGAACCGACTTAAGATTCCAAAAAGTAACAATCCCTCCAGAGGTGCCAACCGCTTCAGAGCAATGCATACCACAATCCTTAAAAAGCTTATGCTTAAGCTTAGATAATCTATGCAAACCCATTTTAGTTTCTTGAATTAAGACAATATCAGGCTGATGATCCCTTATCAGGTTAGCAAGAAGATCATGCTTATGAGGGTGATTTAACCCTAGCATATTCCAAGAGATGATCTTCATAAGAGCTTATGGGAGGTGCTCTTGGAGCATATCTCCAACAAAGTTCTTTGAGTTCCATTAGCAATATCCATTCGACTCTCCTTATCCCTAGTAACATTTGAAGGAGGACGACCTCTACCTCTCGGTTTCGACCCCCAGACTGACCTTTGCCGGTTTCTTGTAACAACTCCCGAGGAAGGAGAGTACTTCTTTCTATTTGTGCCTTTCACCGGAATGTAAGGAGGATTATCAAGATCATCCAAATCCCTAGTATCCTTCATTTTAGGTATTGAACAAACCTCCAACCCCTCAACCTTCGACATTCATCATGTGGCGATTTCAAAATCCCACTACCACGAGCCCCCAAAGGAGGGCAGCCCAAACCTTCGTCTGTTGTCACCTTGTCTTCAACCATAGCCTTAGACCTAATCTCTTCACAAGGCTCCTCGGTATTGAGAGGGGGAGAGGATACATTAACATCACCACCCTGCTTCTGAACTACATTAAGCACTTCAGATTCAACTTCGCCCTCAGGAATCACGATGCTCTCAACTGCTATTATCTTCGTTTCCATAGGGTTCTCATTCACCAGGACAGTCTCACCTTCAGGAGTAGAATCCCCTTTCATCATAGTCTCTGACGAAATCAACTCCGGAGCCTTTTCCTTTTCTTTCCACTCCTTAATCATCGGCTTTTGCATTTTAAGAGGATATTTTTTTGTTCAATGCCCAACTTTCTTACAAGGGAAGTAGGCGAGAGGAATTGTCTCAAATTCCACCGCTTGCTCCCATACCCCGAACTTAGAATTAATCTTCACCATAGAGGGAAAATCCGTAGTCGGTTCCACATTGTTGTACCCAAACCAAATTTTTTTGCTTCATTAAGGCATTTTGGTTAAAGAGTCGGAACTTTGTTAAAATGATGTCAAAATACAAGTTTTGGGCGGGTCAAGTATGGACTTTGGTCAGTTTCATGTCAGTCGTCAGCAGCAATTGGTGAAGTTTTGAAGCACAAAACTTGAACCTGAGATCCAGAGTAGAGTATGGGATGATGAAGAAGCATTTCACAACAAGGTTATACTTCTACAAGGTCATTTTAGTGGCTGGAGAAGGTGTTTTTCAAAGCAGACCTAGATGAATTTTTAAGTAGAAAGCAGATCTGCTACCCTCTAGCCCAGGGGTGCCCTTCTTGTTGGAGGCTTAGATCTCATTGCATGTGCTTGCTAATGGATTCAGTCTCTTCAAAATTAGCCCAGCTTTCTGACGAGCTATCAAGCGAAGGTGTACATAGTGCAAAATTCCTGTTATCAAGGTTAGAAGCTGAGACTACGAGTAGGATACATGTCACAAAAGTTGTAGTGTTCATGGTTTGAGCGCCCCTGTAGCTCGGCGGTGCCCTTGAATTTGGCTTCCCAGATGGATGAAATTGCAGATGAGGTCTTCCCGAGGTCTTCTCTAATCTAGTCTGGCTTCGCAATGCATCAGTTCGCAGGACGATCCGACATTTCAAGTGACCGTGATAGAGGTTCTACCAAGCACGTAAATCAAAGGATGGAGAAACATGGTGATACACAACTGCACATCTGTAGGCTAGGGGCGCCCAGACTTTAGGCCTACCAGATGAGGTTATTTGCATTCACAGTCTTCACGAGACTTGTGAGCAATTACTCCAGCTATCTAACGAGTCCAGCCATTAGCCTCCGGGATTTGGCAAACGCTCGTACGTGCGACGTTAGTGTGAGAATGCTGAAAGGTGAAAGCAACCAGAAAATGGCTATGGGAAGTACCAATCTCCTTGAAAAAGGCGCCCTTCTCATTGAGGTCTTAGAAGCAATTTTCTTGCTTCGTCACCTCCAGAGACATCTCTTGTAAGTTGATCTAGTTACGTAGAGAGATAGACAATGCACGAATCGGAGCACTCCAACTTCGGGTGTCAAGGGTCAAAGTATGGTGTTCAGATGAAAGTCACACTTTTGTCAAAAGGTTATTTGCGCCTTCACAGGCCAGGGGCGCCCATCTTTTTGAAGTTCTTGATACAACTTTCAGGTACCTTAGATACAGTCGTTGGATGCAGAGTGCTTTCAATCATGTAATGAACCTATCATCCAGTTAGCAAGGCTCATCGTTCATCGTCAGCGATAGTTTGAAGTGTCAGATGCCAAAACGGAGAAATGGCTAAGTCTAGAATCATTACATCAATTTAATGAAAGGCGCTTAATTGTTTAAGGTGTCAAATGTTGATTTTAGCAGTTGCAGCTCCCAGTAGACATTTCATCCTTGTTATGCAGGTTTCACAGTGGATATCTCAGATCAGTCGCAGGTTCACTCAGTCACCCGGAAATCAGAGCTGAACATGGCCAGGTGTAACTTTGCAGTCAGCTATAAAATAGGAGATAGTAAAAAATCCAATAACTCTTGCAAATGGATGCCTAGAAGATCAAATTTGGACTTTTTGGAATCAGTGAAGTTTGTCGAGCACATCTAGATGCTATTTTTGGCTAAATGATTAAAATAATATTTTAATATTTAATTTTTGCATGCAAAACATTAAAAGGCGATTTTCTTCAAAGAATTAAATATTGGAGCCTCTTTTAATGTATATTCATAAATTCGCATGTTACAAATTAAATATTATTTTTATTCATGAGACTTAGAGTCAGTGGCAGTTTAGTTGGTGGAGGGCCAATCGAATTATTTCTTTCAGAGTTAGGGTTTTTAGAGCTTGCAATCTTGCTTTTATGGGATGACTTTGTCTATTTATTGCAAGTATGGCGCCATTTCTCATTCATCCAGCTTAGAGAATTCAAATTTCTTCAAGAAATTGGCGGATTTTCATCAGACAATCAGGTTCGAAGGCAGTAGAATTATTCTTTTGCAGGTACAGGTCCAGATTCAACATCAGATTCAAGGCATAGTGGCGATTTTTGAAAGAAGACAAAAATAATAATTAAAAAATAAGAAAACGTCTTTCTTCTCTTCTAGAATTCTTCCATTTTCTCGTCTAAGATTCTCTCACATATTCGAAGAATTGACAAATTTTGACAAAACAAAACAACTCGACTGATTCAGAACGATTTCCTCAAAGAAAACCATGTGCTAGAATTTTCAGGAAAATTTGTTCCAGAGCATCAGTTCTTGAAGCTCTAATTTTCTTAACTGAAATTCCTTTGCATGGCTGAGTAGAAGTCGAATTTTTTACATTTCTGACGTTCTAGGTTGTCTTAGAATCATATTCTGAGCAAAACCCATATCTCAAAATTTTTTGTGAAAATTTATCTCCGACAAGCTATTTTTAGCCTCAGCAAGCTATTTTTAGCTTTCCAGAAAAGTTGTTAGAATATAGCCTTGTTCACAGTCAACAGGCGAGTTTTTCAGAATGTAGTTTACTCAGCTCAAATTCAAGACCAAGTCAGTCTTGACTCATGACTTCACCGGGACAGTTGATACGAATCTACATAAGGTGCTTCCAGAAGCAGTTTTGGATCCACTCAAGATCAGAGATTCGATAATCCAGAACATACAACAGTCTGGGTTACTTGAGGCCGCTTCCATACGTCTCTCAGTTCATTGCGTAGAGTTTGTATTGTCTTGTATTAAGCATTACAATTTTGCTGCATAGGAGATACAGTCAGTAGATGGGCGTGTTATTTGCAGTCTCAAACCCTTGGATATCGAGAGAAGTTTGGGTATTCCTCAGCATCCAGATGGTCTGGTCATTTCTATGAGTCAGAGCGAGCAAGCATTCAATGCTGAATTGGATAATGTCAGAGTAAGATAACAGAGAGGTGGCTGAAATAGAAAAAGACGAAGTTGCCAAACAATGTAGGTCGTGGCGAATATAGAGACGAGTATGCAATTTTGATTACACTACTTAATCGTGTCTCAGGTCATGCAAAGGCCAATAGTTTCCACCCATGGATGTATTATATCATTGGTCGAATCATCTCTGGGCAAGAACATTATGACTGGGCATCCTTCATCAGTGATGCTATTCACGAGCAAATCACCGGTTTCCTAGTGGCGCACCAGTTTCATATATGTTCCTACCTCGTATACTTGATTGCCTATCAGGGTCAGTTTAGAGGGTTGAACACGGTGGGCACACTCAGTGCACAAAAAGTCTATCGTTACTATGATCAGCTCAAGTTCACAAAGGCTGAAAGACATTTCAAACGTGTGCAGGAGGCTTTCTTGACATATACAGTGAGAAACTTGGACCGCGAGTTGCACATTCGTATCTCAGCAGTTGCTAGAGCGGCAATGGAAGATTGGGCAGACTGGTATATTCAGTTCCCTACATACACCAACATCCGTGTCTATGGATACACAGGAAATCCAGCTATGCTACCACGTTATCCTTCAGATAAGACAATATTCATGGAGTTCCTGAGGCAGCTGTATGAGGTTCACAAACGTTTGCGCCACAAGCGTAAACAGGCTGCCAACTTTCCTATGCAGTTCGGGATATATTGGTGCAAGACAGCAGTTGATGCTAAAGCTGCAGGGCAGGAGTTGGAGAATTGCAAACTCAAGTACGTAGTTGACACACGCACATATGATCCTTGGGGACATTACGCAACACGCATTGGTAGTCGCTCTCATCACAAACCTACAATGGAGGACTACTGGGTGAATTGCGTGGATGACTTTGAGGTACGTAGGCGCAGCTACAACATGTTCTCTCTTCCGCAAATATTTGTCTTCTTGGCAGAAGAGGTGGAAGGTTTGTTAGAGGATGAGGGAGATGCACTTCCTCAGTATTATAGAGAACAGGTTGATGGGCAACCACTGCCGATAGTTGATTGGTACGCCAAAGAGTTCTCATCAGTGAAGGAGAGGTCGAGCAGAGTCATCCAGAATAGTATAATTTATCTAGAAAGAAGAAGGACCAGGAGGGTAACTATGCCTAGAGCAGAGTCGCCATTAGTGGGAGTTTTACTACCTCCCTCGTCAAAACCCAAGCAAAAGAAGAGGAGTAACCCTCCTAAGAAGAATCCGGTACCTAATAACTCAAAGGGAAAGGCATCCGTTGCTGTTTCGCATGTAGAGCTTGTCAGAGAAGTTGTTCAGAGGTTACCACAGCCTGAGGTTCAGCCACATATCCCATCACTGACACCAGAGCAGCCTCCAGTTCCAATTCACATTGATTTGGACTTGGACTCCCCACCTCGCAGTAACCCCTCTACACATTCACTTTCATCAGATTCGCCCATGATTAGTCGGGATTCGTCTTGGCTTGAGAGTCAGCTGGGAAGAAAAAGGAGACAACCATCTTATGTGCTTGATCATTCAAATTTTGATCATGCTTATCAAGATGCGCCTGGCAAGAGGATCAAGAAACAGGTTCACATTGAGAGGAATGCAGGTAAGGAGATCGTCGTTGAGACTGCCGCACCTCCGGAGGATAAGAGTTTGAACGAGATGGAAGCTCAAGACTTCAAAGTGATCACAGTCAACTTCGGTAGAAGTAATCGCCAAACGGAGATTGATCTCCTACAGGTTGCTACAGATGGCGCAAGGGCTAGAATGGTGAAGGATGGAGAAGATAAGTTAGCTCTCAAGGCTGAAATACAACAGCTTCGCTAATATATTTCTAGCCTTGTACACATAACAGGGAATGCTGTCACCGCACTTCCACCAATGTTAGAACCGCCAGCAGAACAAGGTCAGCTTGATCACTTGGTTGCATATGGCAAGCGGTTAGATGAGTGGGAAGAGGAGTTTGTTACTAGAGGCCGCCTTATACTTTCAGAGTTATACCAGTTGCGGTACAGTGCACGTGAGCTCCATCTACAACTTCAGGATGAGGAGCGTGACTTGGCTATTAGTAGACCCACGGATGAGATCCTGATTGCCAACCTAGGATTGTCATATGAATTAGTCACAAATGCAGAAGATAAAGAGGATGTCTACACTTGGAGAACACAGCTGATCTTCAAGGCTAAGATAGAAGAAACGATAGCATCAAAGTTGGCTGAGAGCAGAGAACATGTCACTAGTGCACTCCGTTACGTGAGAAACTTTGTGTCTCAACTACCATGTCAGTATCAGCGTGTGGGTGGTGACTATGTTGAGCTTGCTAACATTCAGTCAGAGCTCCAAGCACTCATTCATGGTATTTTTAGTGGTGAGACCATTGGCTGTAAGATGAATCAGCTTACAATCATGTCAGCATTGTTTGATGAGGCAACCAAGAGTAAAGGTGAGTTTCAGTGTCAGATCATCGGTGGAGAAGACATGCTGCATAGGCATGGGATACTTCGTCGGAGCTTCAGTTCCCCAGAAGGTGACGCAATCAATGACTTCGTGGATGGGTTGATTGCTCGAGATCAGGGCCAGTAGACTTCAACTCGAGCCTTTCGGGATAGACTTCATGCACGACAGTTAACTTGACGGTTCTTTCCAAGTTAACTTGCTGTTTCACATCTCACGCATGTCTATCTTGGAAGTATCTACATTCACTTGGAGTTTCTGTTTTAGATTTTTACGTTAACTGATGGTAGCATTCCAGTTAACTTGCTTTCAATAAGGATGTGCATGCTTGCACATTGTCCAATTAGATTAGATGTTTCAGTTAACTGATGGTAGCTTGCCAGTTAATTGTATAGTTTCCATTATTAGTGTTTAGCAATAAGATCTTGCATGCATTGCAGGATTGTAGTTGACTCAAGGTGATTTTAGGGTTGCCTACACCTTTGATGTCTATAAATAAGAGCTTTCAGCTCGTTTGTAAATAACTTTTGCACGAGAGAGCAATATATGCTGTGCCTACCTTGCCTGTAATATTGCCTATTTTGTATCTGTTCATGAGTATTTGTTATGATGATGAATTGTTATGCCACTTGGGTTTCATGTAGTTGTTATGATGAATGCTCATCTTAGTTAAATGGGGTTGTTGGTTTGATCGTTGTTGTATGCGTGTCTCGTCTATGCAATACACTGACCCAGTTGCTTACCTTGTGTTTTGTGTTTAATAAGCCTATTCAGATTGAGAAAATCGTTGTGCCACTTTGCCTTCAAGTTTAGAATCTGTACCTAAAGCTTATCGTGTGATGTGTGTGCCAATAAACTTATTCAACCAAGCAAATAGTTGTGCCACCTTGCCTTCACGTTGTGAATCTGTGCTTAGTTTATTGTATATTTGTTTGTTCTAATAAGCTTCTTCCCAGCCAAGCAAATAGTTGTGCCACCTTGCCTTCACATTGTGAATCTTACCCGAAGTTTATCGTGTAATCACATTCCTGCTCCATTTCCTCATGGTCTGTTTACTTGAGGAAACTTGATAGATTTAAAGTAGATAGTTTAGTTTCAGTTAATGATCTACGAAACCAGAAAATCCTTAGCTGCAATGTTCTAGGTTTTCTTAACCTTGTGCCTCTTCCAACTGAGATAAAAAGATAGGATTTAGAATACTTTACTTTTTCACGTATATCAGCAAAAGAGGGAGCTTCCCCTCCTAATTTGAAGAGCACTCATTACACAGTGTGCATAGCTGTCCGTTTTAACTTACATACCAGAGGTGTTAGTTATTACGCCAACACACATTCACACAAAATTTGGCATAAACAAGACGCTTCTTGGATGTCGTCTTTTGTTCAATTGACAAGAAACACCCAAAAGTACTCGCTATCCCTTTGAAAACTTCCTCATCTCATAATTCAAGAGGGAGACTTGTAAGTCTCACCCAGACCGAGGCCGCCAAAAAGGAGCACGAGTTAGGATTGAAGCCTGGTTCCCACCTTTTCAGCATCAAAGAAGACTTCCCAATAAACCAGGGACCACCCATCAAAGCCACCAATAGATCATCTTCACAATTGAATGTAAAGGAAACAAACCCTTCTGCCATTGCAGCCACATCCACCTGCCCCTTAGGTCTCCAGCGGTTCAAAGTGAACTTACGAACCAACTCAATATGAGGACACGGCCCAACAAATTTACCTAGCAAAGACATGTCCATGTTTGAAACACTTTTTTCAACAATACAATCTGGGACAGAGATAGCATATTCTCCAGTCTTCGCATTCGAAATGAAAGCCACAGGAGGAGAAGAGCTTTTACTTTTGGGCATCGTACCAAAT
>VCHN02000149.1:0-60268 GCA_007115665.2 Sequoiadendron giganteum
GGTCTTGGACTATGGGTCTGAGAGGAATTTTCATGCTAGAGGCTTCTCCTTTAGATGAGGATTCTTTTACTTTCAAATCCATGACTCTAGGGTTTATGCAGGTTAGGGTTTTGGTTTCACAAAATAAAATCTACATCTCAAACAAGGGTTCGGCACAAACAATAGCAAGAAAAGACCGTCTAATTGGTCAAAATGAATTTCAAATGTTAAAAGACATGCATAAACCAAAAAAAACTAATGACGGAAAGATGGAGAGAGAACAATTGAGAAAGTTCTAAAAAAATTCAAAGGCAGGATAATGATTTAACTTACTAGTTTGGTGCAAGCTGAAAATCCTAACTTCGACATCAAACAGGCTTGAAATCATGATACAAGCTCCCTGAATGCACAAAATGCATTCAACAATCCTCAATTATGTTTTAAAACAAGTTTTAATGGCTTTAAAACTCTTAATTCAGTAGCTCTACATCTTATCCACTGTTATGGCTCCCTCACGCAAACCAGAATGGTTCACTTGCCCTCAAACTCATCTTTGGATGTTAACCATTTATCGTGCAGTGGAATGAATCGACATATGATCTAGATTGATTCAACTAAGTTTGAAAAATCTGGTTGTAAGTAGTTGTTTCTTTTATCCAATCAAAAAGGCCATGTGGAAAAGATTCCTAGTCACCCATGGGCTCCACCATCTCTTTAGCATTGAAATAAAGGCCATGTGCCAACTTCCCTACTTCCCCATGAGTCTTAACCCATGAAAAAATTTCAACAATGGGGAGGTGGGGAAGGTCTCAAATTTGATCTAGATTCGAAAACATACATGCACCTTACACCTTAAGTCTTCGACAGTGTGCTTGAACTTTGAACACACTGGACAACCCAGATTAAAAGATCTCTTTTTTCTTTAAGACACGTGCTTATAAATCCCTCTTAGTAACATAGACTTTACCATCCATACCCCTGTGTTGAAATATTTAATTAATATTTCCAACTTTATAATGTCTCCTCTATTGTTCAAATGACTCCACGTGGTGCCCTTCCACTACCCCGTGAGACTATTTTAATGTAAAATAAATTTGGACAGGGAAGCGAGGAATGATCTTAATGCAGTCATGCCATTTGATCTCCACTGTTAATCTATTTCATCTTGTCACCTGCTGAATTTTCAAAGATGTAGGGCCTACCATTGTAGGTGGACACTTGGTTCTCACCTGCTAGCCCATAAGATTATTTAAATAGGAAATAAAATTGAGCGGAGGAACGGGGAGCGGTCCAAATCTGATTGCACATATCCAACAGTTCTTATGAAGTAGGGATTCTACATGTGCAGTTCTTAAAAAAGGGGACCACCACTAGGTAAATGATAGATGGGGATATAAAGTATTGAAATAGGAAATTAGGTGAATGGTGAAATATTTAACTCAGGCCTAGGACCATATAGAAAATATTTGAGGAACCAACATAACATAAGGCAACATTTTTTTAATAAAATGATAGGTGATGACTAGGATCATTAGGACCTTGGGGTCGGTAATAAGACAAGTTAAAAGGCATAAGTCATGACTTGAATGACAAAGAATCGATGATAGGAAGTCAACTATAAAGCATGACAATTGCAAAGGACTCAAACTTAGGGTTTTTTGAAAAGGTTTTTAGCAACTCAAAAGACCCTAAGGCATGAAACAAGCGAAACCCTAAGATTTGAGTTATCAAAATAACCAGATTTTGTATAATTTTGAGTGGAACACAAAGCATTTTTTAGGGGTTCCACCATGTGCATCAGACACATCGGGTAGAAATATTGTGAGCATAGGCTCACAATGGTAGAGTTGAGTGATAGAACCACTCTTTGAGATTGTAAATAATCTACCATGTACTCCATCACTGTATCAAGTACTAAAAATTTAACCCTTCTTTTTCCTCTTCCAAAATCTCTCTGAAACTCTCACCATCTTCTTCCAACAACATTCCACTTCATCCTTCCTTCCTCTCATGGACTCATTTCCACCATGAACTATCGTCCTCCACAAAAGAATTTATATTCTTTTCTTCTCATTTGTGGTATCCAACCCACTAAAAACCAACCACCTCCACCAAAATCTTGCAACATCCTCCACAACTTCTATATGAAACCACTTATACATACACCAATTTGTAATCACAAAATCAACTAGTTCTTTATTCTCCTCAACCATATAAAAATTCAACTCATCACTAAACTCAAAATTAATTTTTATCTCTATCTCTTCTATTGTTGCAACATCATCCTCTACAACTGTAATCAATTCTTCATTTTCTTTCACCTTCTTTTCTCTTATCTCTTCTTCCATTTTTGCAATTTCATCATCAACTATATCTTCATTTCCTATAGCTGTAATATTTTATTTCCACTCATCCTCTATCACCACCATCTTCAACAACAAATCTTCTTCAACCTTTGTAACCTTAGTTACAGTTCAAAAAAAATTGCTCCTTCGGATGGGTTCTTGTTTCACTTCTTGTGACTTAAAATATTCCTTCTTCATCCAAAATGTCTCTCCATATCTCAGAGAATTTTGTCCAAACAAGTATGACACACTCTAAATCTGCAACCACCAGGAAATTAGAATCAACACTTACTACCTCTACAGGTTCCGTTTGCAATAAAATCGCACCACCATCCTCTACCCAACATGATTCTGGAAGATGCACCCTCATGATCTCTTCTACCTACTTCCTCTCAATGGAAGATATTTACACACCTTCTCCCTAGCCTCATCTCTATTGGAGGAAATTCAACATGATTCTCATGGAAGTAATGGCCTCTCAAGGATTCTTCACTCTACAAAAACTCTTCACCCACAGTCCTAGTGGATATTCTCCACACTGAGGATAACCTACTCTGATACCAATTGATGCAAGAGGCTACTCCCCTCTATAGAAAAACAAAAATCACAACCACAACCATAGGAAAAACTCTACCTGAATCCAACAATAAAATAAAGATTATAACACAAACTATGATTTTATTAATTCAATTATAGATTATAATCCATTAGCCTTTTGTAGCCTCCTTCATTCTGAGCCATCAATCATCTCCCTCTTTGTTCCCTCGAGCTCTCAACTCATTCTTCCCCTTCCATCTATCTCCTCTTTATTCCAAATATATGCACCCATTGGCTTTTTGTTATCCATGTTTGAATATCCACCCTTGATCATAGGATGAATCTATGGCCATAATGTTACACCACAATCCCACCACACTATTTTATAATGACCACGAGGTGGTGGTTTACCTATTCTGGTTACATCAACTACCCACCACATTTCCACAGGTAACCTAATCTTTGTATGCAAGGTGGCGGTAATCTCCAATTAATCCTACAACACTTTTGGCATTGTGACTTAACCATTGCAGGTCAACGGTAAAAACTATAGTCAGTTACATCAACTTGCAACATTGCCAACATCATGACTTAACTATTGTGGGTTAGCAATAAAAGTAGTTATAACATCACTAACTCCTCGCACTACCACAAGCTTATTAGATGACCATTAGAGGGTGTGGTTTCCCTATAACAAGATGACCACTATGGGGGTGTGGTTTCCCTATAACACCGCGAGCTTTCCAGATGGCCACTATGGGGGTGCGATAAAGACACATTTTGATTTTTAATGATAATCCATGTTGATGAAGGTTGATTATTTCCTTATTGTATTGACATCAATGTTCTGTGAGATTGAGAAATTCCTATGAACACCAAACTAAAGGAAACCAAAATTGGAAAGTAAACTTGGATTTTTTTTTAGGTGATGCAGATAGCTTGTTCGCCTGGGATGCTCCTGCATCAGAAGCTAACCTCACAAGCCCATTTTGAATTCTTTGGAGACCTTGAAAGAAATAGGTTTAAATATGGATAGAGATTTTATACTTTGAAATTTCCACATCCAATGTCTTATATTCTATGTGAAAATCCCATAAAACCTTCTAAAGGCAATGTATTTTTAACTTTTACAAGGTTTCTTTAGGAAACAACCAAATTGAAAGATGTTTTAGCAATATGAAAATGATTTTCTAGTAATTTTTTCATAAGCGTTCTTAATGATTCATTTAAAAAAAATTACCTATTTTTAGGGATGGTCACAATGACAAGACATTTTAACATATATATATGTTAAAATATATGTATATATATATACATTTTAACATATATATATATATATATATATATATATATCAAGTAGTAGATTTAAAATTTATAACTTAACAATATAACTTTAGCAAGATATTTTCAAGGAAATTTTATAAGTTTAGGATGTAAACTACTTATTGAATACTCTTAATAAAATTTGTATGCATGATAGTTGACCCTTTCATCATTGCATCCATGGTGATCTTGGTGGGATAAGCGAGCTTAGACTAATGAAAGTAAGCATATTCACCTAATTTATTGAAAAGAGAAGTAAAATTGACCTAGTAAGATAAAACCATAAACTAAGATAAAATTTAAAGGGGGTCCACATTTTTTAAAAGAAAAAAGTGCATGTTGTTTAAGGAGCAAAAAATGTAACACTCAACTGGACAAGTGCTCTAGATAATTTAAAAGATAAAAGATAGCTACTACCCATAATTTATTATTTCATAAACATAACTATGAATATGATTGAACAACCATAGATAATGAAATCATCATTAAATTAAACATTATTTATCAAATAAAATCCAACTATATGGAAACAATTTATAACCTTTTCCTTCAGTGAGCTAATACTTGTTACTAAGAATTGGGAAGTAAAATACTTTGATCGATCTAATGTGATTAACTAGAGATAAGTATTAGATCACTACTTTAAATAATGAAGAAACCATATGAGGTTGTATCTATGATTCCTTTCAATGTATTACTCAACTACTAGTTTGGTATCTATAGCCCTAGTAGAGATACCCGATTCACCTAGATAGTTGAATTATTTAATTTTATTTAATTTTAATTTTATGGTTTTATATATTACTTGTAGGCTTATTTGTAAAATCTTTATCAACTCACAAGTTGAGAATAATAATTACATGACAAATGTAGGCCTTTTTATTTTTCACTGAATATTCAACTATAATAACTAATCCCAACAAACTAGGAAACATTACTTTGTTTATGATATGTATGAGGTTTCCAAGAGAATTTTAGGATGTTTACAAAAAGTAAATAAAATGTCATGGACCACATGTGTGTAAACTAGTACTAGTATTAAAAATTGAAGACTTGAATTAGAACTATTGTTTCTCTAAGGAATGTATAAAATAAAATAACCTAGTAAGATTATCATTTTACCCTTTGTCATTTTTTTATCAAATTAAGAACCCCTAGTAAAAAGGGAAAAAAATCAAAATAAGAAAAAAAAATTGTAATTAAAAAAGTAAACAATAGAACATAGTACTTCACCAAAGCTAACTATGTACAAGGTAATTTCAAATAATGCATTAGATTTGTTTATTCATAGGTAGATGAAAATTAACACCTATAATTTTCTTGAGATAGTTATTATCTCAAATAATTCTTACAATTTGGAAAGATTACAATAATAGTTTTTAAAAATCTCATATTATTTTTTCTTCTCATGCGATTTGTTCAAGTATAGGACCATGTTAGATATGGACAAGGATTTTATATTATCCCTTTTTTTGAACAAGAACTTTATAATACTATATTTTTTTGTAAATTTCCCTATAAAATTTTAGAATTGTGAAAAATATGAGCCACATGATAAAAAAGGAACAAGGATGCCTTCCACAAAAGAGATCTACAAACAAAGAATTGTAATATTCATCAATAATAAAAAGCTACAGAATGCAAGAGACTATCAAAGGGTGTGATAATACAATGAGGGTTGAGTGCTATAAATGAGAAACCCTAAATAGTAAATGGATTAGAATGACAAGTGTCAACATCTCATGCAATGAGATAGAATGATCTAATAATAGCTCTCTAGTTAACATAGTAAATCACTCCTAATTTTAGCTTAAGCGCATGGGAATAAATTAGACTAATAATTAATTAATTATTAGATAACGAATGATTACTCTAACACCCACATTAATATGAACTTAGGGGGTAGGTAAAAACCATAAAAAGAATAATGCAGGATGGGTCTTGGAAAACAAGGTTTGGTGAGGTACCCATGTACAAATGTAAAAGATCTCTCAAAACTAGAGAAAATGAGCAAATCATTTGGGAAAAACTCCTCTCCAAAAGAGATAAAGGCGAATGAAGGACTAAAAAATCCTCCAAATCATGGTGAAATAGTAAGAAGCCTCCAACCAAAACAATGTCCCAAAAAATAGAGGAGCATGTAGAACATCACTAAATAATGAAGAAGTTGTAGACTACTATTGAATGATGACTAATATAGTGCTGAAATGAAGAACCTCTAGAAACATGAATGCAAGATTATCCATATGGTAAATGATTCATCTCACCAAAATGCATGTAACCAACTGCTGATGTATGCTACATCCAAAAGTACATAGGAACAAGAACTAGATACTTAGATCACTTAAATGCGAACCCAAGAAAGTATTAGCACCAACAATAGAAACCCCCATAATGCTAGAAAGGGAGACCCAAGAGAGGTACACTCAAACTATATGAAACCAAAAAGTACATGAAGGAGAAACAACCTAAAAATAAAGGGTGTACAAACTAAGGCACAATTGCATGAGGCAAGAATCACTAGGATTCACTATTGTTGTCGAAGGGACTATTGCAAAGACAGTTACCATTGCACCAAAAGATTGACCTTTATTTGCCCGATACAACCGCTAGAGTTAATGAATTTATGAGAGGTAGTTAATCCATGTCACGAACTTGAGTGCTATGCTAAATAACACAAGGAGACTAAGGGCACACACATTGAAAAATACCCCTCCCCCCCCCCAATGCAAATGAAGGGTTTGCCTATGACCTAGGCTCCGATACTAATTTTTGCAAAGAAGGTTTTTGTTGCATGAAAATATTGAACTATTAATGCCTGATACAACTACTAGAACTAATGATTCCACAAGAGGCGGTTAAGCCATGTCATGAACCTAATCACTGCACTGCACAACATAAGGAGATAAAGGGCACACACCTTGCAATAGGTACACTCATTCGACAAAGGTGTGATGGAAAAGCAATGGCAAACAACAACAACAACCCCATGTAACTCTATATGATGGTATGTACAAAAGGCACAACAAGATGTGAAAAATCCCCAAAAAGTATACACCATAATGGAGCTTTATCTCAATGTGTATACAAAAGTGAATGTGCATGAAAAATATATCTAAATGGCCAAATAGGAAAATACTAAAAATACATGAAGAACAACAAAAATGAGTCATCTCATGCAAACATAATTTTTTCCAAGAGCTAAGACATCTAAGTAATTCAATAGAGTGTAAAAACACAAAAAATTGAATAAAATTTACTTGGAGAGAAATCTAGAAAAAGTGAATGGATGGTTGTTAAGATCTCTGAGAGCCCATCTCAATGCCATTAAAATCATGAAAAATAATGAAATAGGTCAAAAATTATGAGTTTAGGATTGAAAACAACACCTCTAACTTCAATAGGCTATAGAATGCACCAATAGTAGAAAAATGTGATGACACCCACACCACTAGAAAGTTGACAAAAGTATATTTTTGAAGATATCTCATTTTTCAAAATATGATATCGTATGCCCAAGTTATGGCCAAAAGAAAAAAAACACCTCCTTTAGGGCACATGGAGGGTTCAAAGGGGGCCTTTCCTAGCAATCATACAATTAACATTAGTAGAATATTCCAAGGACTACTCCCCTACCACTTGAAAAAAATCCTAGCCCTCGGGAATAGAAAATGACTAAAATATTCTTGAAAATATTCTCTTGTATTGGTGAGAAAACCTAGCTAGTGAAAAAAGCTTCTTGCCAGAAAAAAGCATCCAAAAAATCTCAATAGGCTAGAAAAATTGAAAAAACACCAGAATCTATGCTAGAAAATCCTATTGGAATTTTTGCCTAAAAAGGTGTTGGTATTTATTTTGTGGGGTTTCCAACAAAAATTTCTAGCTAGTATGCAAGGCCCACTGCTAGTTTTGACAACAGGATGCCAATGTTTTTGAAAAAGTCATCAAACTTTCCTTCTAGATGATAGGTTGTAAAAATCCTACATGGGGAACACCATGTGGGTATGGGCCCATAGGGGAAGGTACCTTGTGGGTTCCCACAATTTTTAATCCAACCCCACAAAAAATTTAAAACCTGCAACTTTTAATGATATTTTAAAAAAAAATTCTAATAAAAGAAATTTAAAAAGTAAAATTTTGAACTAGATTTTTATTTTTTTCTCAGACTACATGTAGGCGACCATACAAGGGCTATATGACGCTTATAAAAATGCATTAGAAGATATCGATGGAAAAATAGGTAAACTTTATAGTCAAAATTCGTCGAATGGGCCTCTTGAATGCAATGACAATGTCAATTTTGCACCAAAATGTAGTTAAAATAGAGCTACTCTCTAGATCTATGTTGGCATAATATTGTCATTAATGTCAAAACATGTAATTGATGTCAAAATATGTAATTGATGTCAAAAGATGTCATTGATGTAAAAACATAGTTTATAGCTTGTAATGATGGTCATTAATGTCAAGTGGTCTCACTCTAAATGATGAATTTGAAGTTGCACTGTAAGCCTTGAAGTGTTGAAGAAGTTCAGGCTTTAGGCCTAGGGTTTACCCCTTACCGCTTGCCAGAGATGAAAAGTGTTAGTCGATTTGAGTCAAGTTCGAAAGGTTTTCGGGGTTCAATCTATGTTCATACCTCATATCGAATGACTCAAATAATTGAATAAGGGATATGTTAAGTCTGACAAGGCTTCTGACATCGGAGTTGAGGCTTATGCCTTAACTTAATCTTATGTAAAGGGTATGGAGAAACCTTGAACTATGACCCATGAAATGGTTTTGTGCTTTGCAAGTCAGAGTTAAGGCTTACACCTTATCGAAAAGTAGGAAGGAAGTATGATGGAAGGGAAAACCCTTGCACTCGAAAAGGATTGGGCATTGGAGTTCACAGATTGGCTTTAAGGCTTAAGAAATTTGTTAAGTATGTAAAACATTGAAGGTTCGAAGGTTGACACCTAAAAGGGTTCTAGGTCGTGTGTTGAACATAGTTTGTAATTAATTGCTGACTAGATATAGACTGATACCTGTGTCTTAAGTTATAACTTAAGCCATTTTAGTCATTTTGGTGATTGAACCCTTAATCTGGGCATTACTAGCTCAACAAATAACGACTTTAATTTTTTCTAAGTCTGGAGCCTTAATATTATGCCCCTACCATTCCACAAGACTTGTGATAGGCCTAACCCTTTTGGTAATGGTAGTGTGCAACTTAGCCATGTGTCTAGTGTGACCAATGAAAAGTGGTGGTAAGTGGTGTGTGACATCACAAAGATACATGGAGATATCTTATTGCATCACACAATTGCTTCACATCATAGTTTTGAAGCAAGAAGAATGAGTCATATTTGTGATATGCAAAATAATGACATGTGTACATGGTGATCTCAAGCAAACAAATGGTGAGTTTCTATTGCATTGCTCATTTTATATACATTACATAAATGGTTCCTTAAGCCTGAAGAAATTTTTTGACAAGCTTAAGACATGCGATAGAAGATCAATTCCATATATTCAAAGCAAAGGTGATTGAACGACTATGTTTTAAAGTTGAATAATTTCAATATATATCATTGGATGATGACACAAAGATAAAGATCAATGGCCCACATTCAAATATGTAACATCACAATGGTCCAGTAATGGTTTGAATAGTGAGGTAGTGGAACTCAACAAAGATAAATAAATCTAATATACCACGATAGTTGAAAGATGAAATTCTATTGGACATACAATGTCATAGACTTTCAGGTGGTGATAAAGATCAAATACAATTTCAATTGTGTAGAACAAATGTTTATTATGCATCAAACCTGTGTATCAAAGCTAGGGTTAGCTTTTTGATATAGAGTAGACAAGCCGTGGAACACGAAATATAAAATGATTTCCTAACATTTAGAAATAAGCTTCTTAATAACATGAAGAGTTACACATACCAAGAGAAATATAGATTATCAGAGTATGAAGTATGATTGTAGCTCAAATGAATGAAAAAAAATGTTTAACAAAGCTAAAGAAAAGTAGGAGAAGAGAGGGATGAGTTACTGAGATTACAACAGTAAGAAAGATAGAAGAAGTTATTTTTTATTAGTTAAAAAAAAATATAGTTTTGAAAAGAAAAATAGAGTAAAGTAGAAGTAAATATACAATTGAAAATTATACTTGCAACAAAGAATTTAATTTAGTTGAATCACTTATCTAATTTAGAGTTTTAGCACCTTTTGTCTGATTGGTTGGTGCAATCAAATTTTTGAGTTGGTGCTCAGTTAGGGGATTGGTGTCTCCTTAGAGTTGGTTCTCTTAAAATTTGTAAACAGTGAGGTTTTACTTGTGAGGCTAGATTTGAGCAATATACTCAAGCAACTTTTATTACCGTGGTTTTTCCCATATTGGTATTTCCATGTACATTTAGTGTTATGTGAATTTGTGTATTATTGGTCTCTCTACATAATCTCCTAATTTGGTCTAAAGAGTGTTAAAGGATTAGTTTTATTAACTCTATTGATTAACCTCCCCTCTTAGTAGATATTTATGTTCTAATAATTGGTATTAGAGCTTCGGTTCCCCTGGATAAGCTTAATCAGGTCAAGTAGATCTTGAAGTGTGAACACTATGGCTAGTCAATAAGGTTCATCCTCAAATAGACCACCTCTCTTTTATGGATCAAACTATGCTTTTTGGAGCATCAAAATGATAGCATATATATCATCTTTAGGGTTTTATGTCTAGATGTTTTTTGTAAATGGTTATGTAATTCATGCTATAGCTCCCACTGATTAGGTTGGTACAAGGGAATATGAGAATAATTCCAAGGAAAATAATTTTATTCTTTGTGGATTATCTAGCTCATATTTTTCCAAAGTAATGTATTGTCAAACTCCATAGATGTTTGTGACAAGTTGAAGAACATCTATTAAGGTGATGATAAATTAAAGCAAGAAAAGATAAAAACTTACAAAGGGAATTTTGAAAGTCTTAAGATGAGTGAAGAAGAGAAAATTGAAGACTATGTCCTAAGAGTAGATGAAATAGTTAATGCCATCATAAGCCTTGGAGAAGAAGTGAAAGAACTATCTATTTCCAAAAAGGTTTTAGGATCATTACCATCTAGGTATGATTTTAAAATTTATGCAATAGAGGAATCAAGATATTTGAATAAAACCATTGTTAAAATTTTCATGGTATCTTCATTGGCTATGAGATGAGAACGAGAGATGAAAATACATATAAAAGAGAAGTTGCATTCAAAGTAGCTAGAAAAGAATAGGTAGAGGCACCTACATCTAAATATGAGAAGACTGATGAAGAAGAAGCTAACTCCGTTAGAAGATTAAGTAGAGGCTCTAAAAAATACAAAGGTAAGTCACCCTTTAAGTTCTTTAACTATGGTAAGATAGGTCATTTTTCTTCTAAATTCTCTTATAATAAAAAGCATAAATTTAAGCAAGAAGAGGATAGTAATAAGAAGAAATCTTACTTTCCAAAGAAGAAGAACTTCTCAAAGAATTTATTTAGAAACAAGAAGAGTTTTCTTACACAAGAAGAAAGTCGTTCATTTGATGTTAGTGATAGCTTAGATGATGAGCATGATTGTGATTTTGTGGCTAAGGGAAATGAATCCCTATTTTTGGAAAAAGGCTCTACAGATTGGGAAAAATAAGAAGTTGAATCTTGTAATGAGGAAGAAGAATGAGAAGTATATCTTGAAGGAGAATTCAATAGTGCTCTTGATGAGATTAAGAGCTTAAGAAAGGATTAAAAAAAGGAGAAGAAGCATGCACAAAAACTGATTGAGGAACCATCTAAAAATCTTGATGAATCTTATCAGAATATAATCAATTTAAAGACTCAAGTTGAAGAAGACAAGAGAATAGAAGATGTAGTCAAGTCTGAGCTACAATCTAAATCTGATGAATGCATGAATTTGGAAGTAGAAGTAGTTGCTCTAAGAAAATATTTATAAAAGGCTGAAGAATAGATTGAAAAGGTTTGAAGTTGAAAGGAGGATATGACATACTTGATGAGTTAATAAACTCACAAAAGCCAACAAAAGAAAAGTCTAGTTTGGTGTTTGTTAAAGGTAAAATTACTACTACCAATAAATCTATAAATTTATATGATAACTTCAAAGAAGAAGGGAAGTATGAAAATGAAAAATTAGATAAAGATGTTGTTGTTTTGAAGAGAGATGTTGGAGAAAAAAAGCATGTGGCAAATAAGAAGGTTAACGAGCCTATCACTGAGAACTTGAAGAAGAATCAAAACAAAAATGTATCTAACGTAGATGGTTTCACAGGTTGAGATACTTAAAGAAGAAAAAGTCAAGTAGACCTCCTCATCCTACAACAAGAAATCTATGAAAAGATATTTTTCATATTTCTATGGTTATTTCTATAACTGTAATAAGTTTGGTCATAGGGATAAAGAGTGTAGAATTGTACGTATAAGGAGAACACATTTTTTAATTAGAAATCCATTTTATCCTTTGGTAGATACAAATGGTATATGCTATAATTGCAACAATCTTGGTCATATAGCTAAACATTATAGAGACAACTTTGGAAAGCCAAGAGTATAAAGTAAAAGGAAAGAAGTACTTCCTAAGGTGAAAAGTAAAAGGAAAGAAGTACTTCCTAAGGTGAACAAGGATTCACAAGTTTCTGAAAAAGAGAACAACACCAAGAAAGTATGGGAAGAGAAAGATCGAATGGCTACACAATCAATGATTTCTAAAACTACATTCCATGTGACAAATAAAATTTGTGGGTTATAGATAGTGGCTTCTCTAAAAACATGATTAGTGATAAGAGAAATTTTATCAAACTTAGTTGTTGTAAAAAACGTTATGTTAGTCTGGGAGACAATATTGCAATAAGAATTTGTGTTAAAGGTACTCTAAGCATAGATGGAAACTTCCTACACATAATGTTATTTATTTTTAAGGATTAAAGCATAATCTACTGAGTATTAGTCAAATGTGTGACAATGGATACAAATTCACATTCAATGCAGAAGGTTGCAAGTTAATGAAAGATAAATCAAGAAGACTAGTTGCAGAAGGAAAAAGGATTGAAAGTAATATTTACAACCTCAACGAATTAAATAAAAAAAGTTATTTTATGTGATGGATTGATGAGAGTTGGTTATGGCATATAAGAATGGGTCATGTCAACTTTGATAACTTGGTAAAGGTAAGCTCAAAGAAACTTGTTAGACATATGCCCAAGATAACCAAACCTGCAAATACTACATGCAAAGAATGTCAGCAAGGTAAGCAAACATGGGTTAGATTTGAAACAAAAGAATATGCTACTTAAAAACCTTTGGAGTTAGTACATACTAATCTTCATGGTCCTACAATGATAAAATTATTAAAATGAGAAAGACACTTCATGTTACTTATAGATGATTAATCAAGAATTACCTGGGTAAATTTTTTGTAGGAAAATTTTCAAGTATTTGAAAGATTTAAAATCTTTAGGTCTATGGTTGAAAAGGAAATTAGATGAAGAATTAAATGCTTAAGATTTGATAAAGGTGGAGAATTCACCTCAAATGAGTTCATAGAATATTGTGAAAGACATGGTATTAAAAGGTAATATTCTATAGCAAAGACTCCACAACAAAATAGAGTTGTTGAAAGAAATAATAGAATAGTCAAATAAATGGCTAGAACAATGCTAAGTGAAGCCAACTTACCCGATGTATACTAGAGAGAAGAAATGCATACCATATGATATACTTTTAATAGATTTGAATTAAGGGTAAATAGTGAGAAGAATCCTTATGAACTATGGAATGGTAGACCTACATCTGTTAAATACTTTAGATCATTGGTAGTAAGTGGTACAATAGAAGAGATGAAGACAATATAGGAAGCTTTGATTCAAGATGTGATGAAGAAATATTTCTTGGATATTCCAATCAAAGTAAAGCCTATAAATGTTACAATAAGAGGCTTCAAAGAATTGTGGAAAGTATAAATGTCAAGGTTGATGAAGATATTTGTGAAGAAAAATAAGGGTTTTAAGAAGAAATAGATGTTGAAGAATCAAAAGATAAAAATGAAAAGGAACCTGCAAAATATGTTCAAAAGGATCATCCGATTGAAAAAATTATTGGAAATAGAGATGGAGTTCAAAAAAGGAGAAGATTTGCAAAGAACAAAGAGAAATTTATTTTTTCTTTAATGTCAAAAATTGAGCCTAATTTTTTTGATGAAGCTAGAAAAGATGAAAATTAGCTAAATGTCATGGAATAACTTAGCCAGATTGAAAAGAACAAAACTTGGGAATTAGTTCCAAGACCCCCAAAAAAGAATGTGATAGGTAAAAATGGGTCTTTAGAAACAATCTCAATGAGGATGGAGCTGTTATAAAGAATAAGGCTAGATTTGTGTGAAAAGGGTATGCACAAATGGAAGGTATATATTTTGAGGAAATATTTGCATCAGTTTCTAGTTTAGAAGCTATAAGAATGTTATTAGCATTCTTAGTTTTTAAAGGTTTCAAAGTCTATCAAATGGATGTCAAGTCTACTTTTTTAAATGGAAACCTAGAAGAGGATGTTTATATTGAACAACCTAAATATTTTCAAATATCAACATAAAATGACTATGTTTTTAGACTAAAGAAAGCATTGTACGATCTAAAACATGCACCTAGAGCCTGATATTCAAGGCTATTTTAGTACTTGCAAGTACAAGGATTCATGAAAGGATGTGAAAATAGTAATTTGTACTTTAAAATAGAAGGTTATCATATGCTAATTATTGTTTATGTAGATGACATCATTTATGGTGGTAGCAATAGTAAAATGTGTAAAGAGCTTTCTACTCAAATGCAAGATGAATTTGAGATGTCCATTCTTGGAGAACTTTCATTTTTCCTTGGTATACAAATAGAAAAAACTAATGAACAAATATTCATATCTCAAACCAAGTATGCTAAGGAGGTGCTTAAGCAATTTGGAATGGAAGACAAAATATCAGTAGGTACTCCAATGATAAAGATGGATGTAAATTGAGTAAAATAGATGAATATTTTGGTGAAAATCAAAATATATATAGATCAATGATAGGTAGTTTGTTATACCTATCAACATCAAGACATGAAATTATGCAAGAAATATGCATGGTTACAAGATTCCAAGCTACTCCAAAAGAGTCACATGTCAATGTAGTGAAAAGAATTTTTAGATATATCAAAAGTACAATTAACTATGGAATGTGGTATCCAAAAGGTGATATTTTACTATGATAACATATAAATATGTTGATTGGGCATGAAGTGTAGATGATAGGAAAATCACTAGTGGTGGTGCAATTTTCTTAGGAAACAAACTTGTTTCATGTCTAAGAAAGCAGCAAGAATTAGTTACTCTTTCAATAGAAAAATTAGTGTATGTGGCAGCAGTACAAAGTTGTACTCAAGTATTATGGATGAAACAAACACTTAAAGACATGAAGGTAGAGTACAAAGATCCTATCTCTATTCTTTGTGAAAATTCAACTGTTATTAATATATCAAAGAATCTAGTGATGCACTCTAGAACTAAGCATATTTCAATCAAATATAAATTTTTAAGAGAAATGGTAGTAAATTATGAAGTCACGATGGAATATGTTCCAACTAAGAAACATGTTGTAGACATATTTACCAAACCTCTTCCGAAAGAGAAATTTGTGTACTTAAGATAGAAATTCAGAGTACTTGCTCCAAAATTACATCACTAAAAATAGTGATAGGACAACTGTCTAGGGGGAGATTCATAGAAGTTTTATTTATCCTTAGAAGGAAAGAGAAGAGTCAAGTCAAGGATGCATGGTTTACAAATTTCTAATGACTTGATGGTTGTCAATTGGAAACACTTTTTCTCTTTGCACTAGCATATCAAAGGGAGAGAACATCAATGGAAGCTAGGTGTCCAAAAAGTGTTCCTTTATCATTGATGATAAAGGGGGAGAAATTAATTAAAATTCTCTAAATTTGCAAGTTTTGGGAGAAAGTTGTAAGAAATGCTCCTTTATTTTATCAAATTTAGATATATGTCTAAGGGGGAGTTATGAATGTAGATAATCATATCGTTGATGTGCAAAATGGTTGGTGACATGGTTCATATTCATATATGAGAATTCAACTAGTACACTTGGTACATAGAATTTCATATACAATTGGTATAAAGCATTTATTTTTTTCCATCAATTCCAAAGGGGGAGATTGTTGGCATAATATTTTTATTGATGTCAAAATATGTCATTGATGTCAAAAGGGATTTTATGTCTAGTCACAATGGTCATTGATTTCAAGTGGTCTCACTCTGAATGATGAACTTGAAGTTGCGGTGCAAGCCTTGAAGTGTTGAAGAAGTTTAGGCTTCGGGCCTAGGGGTTACCCCTTATCACTTTCCAGAGAAGAGAAGTGCTAGCTGATTTGATTCAATTCTGAAAGTTTTTTGGGCTTCAGGATTTGATCATACCTCATACTAAATGGCTTGAAGAATTGAAGAAGCGATGTGTTAAGTCCAAAAGGGTTCTAGACATCGGAGTTAAGGCACACACCTTAACTTAAGGTTATGCAAATGGTATAGAGAAACCCTGAACCTCAACCCCCAAAATGGTTTCAAGCTTCACAAGTCAAAGCTAAGGACTATGCCTTACTAGAAAGCATGAAGGAGGTATGATGGAAGGGAAAACCTTGATATCTAAAAAGGATTGGGCATCGGAGTTCATGAATTGGCTTTAAAGCTTAACAAATTTTTGAAGTATGCAAAATGTTGAAATCCGAAGGTCGACACCCAAAAGGGTTCTAGGTCATGTGTTGAATAGAGTTTATAATTGATCGTTGACTAGATACAGGTTGTTAGTAGTGGTTTAAGTTATAACTTAAACCATTTTAGTCACTATAGTGATAAGACCCTAAATAATAAAGACTTTAATTTTTCCTAAGTTTGGATCCAAGCCTTAATATTTTACCCATTCCATCTCGTAAGACTTGTGGTAGGCCCAACCATTTTGGTCATGACAGTGTTGGATCTAGCCACATGTCTAGTGGGACTAACTAAAAGTGATGGTAAGTGGTGTGTGACATCACAAAGATAGATGTCGATTTATTATTGCATCACGCAATTGATTCAGATCACAGTTGTGAAGAAAAAAGACTGAGTCATATTTGTGATATGTAAAATAATGACATGTTTACATGGTGACATCAAGTAAATAGTTGGAAAGTTTCTATTGCATCTCTCATATTATATATATCATGGAAGTGGTTCCTTAAGCCCGAAGAAAAGTTGTGACATGATTAAGGCATGCGGTAGAAGATCAATAGAATATATTCAAATCATAGTTGATCGAACGACTATATTTTAAATTTTCAGAGTTTCAATATAGATCATTGGATGATGGCACAAAGATAGAGATCAATTCCCACATTCAAAGATATAATGTCACAATGGTCAGGAAATGGTTTGAATAGTTAAGAAATGGAACTCAACATAGATGAAGAAATCTAACATGCACAATAGCTAAAAGATAAAATTATATAGGAAAAACAACTTCATAGACTTTCAAGTAGCAATAAAGATCAGATACAATTTCTATTGTGCATAACAAACATTTGGTATTTATTAGATCTACGTATCAAATCTAGGTTGAGGATTTTGATAGAAAGAAGACAAGCGGTGGAATAGAGCATATAAAATGATGTTCTAACATTCAAAAATAATCTTCTTGATAACATGAAGAGTTACACACACTAAGAGAAAAATAGAGTAATAGAGTATGATGTATGTATGCAGCTCAAATGAATGACATAAATGTTTAAAACAAAGATAAAGAAGAGTAAGAGAAGAGATAGGGATGAGTTATTGAGATTGCAATAGTAACAAAGATAGAAGTGTTCCTATAGTAGTAAAGAATAGAGAGCTTTTTGAAAAGAAAAACAAATCAGAGTAAAAGTAAATATATAGTTCCGTAGTAGACTTGCAATTGGGAATTTGATTCAATTGAATCTCTTATGTAATTTGGAGTTGTAGCTCCTTTTGTATATTTGGTTGGTGCCATCAGATTGTTAAGTTGGTGCTGAATTAGGGGATTGGTGTCTCCTTAGAGTTGATTCTCTTAAACTTTGTAACCAGTGACGTTTTACTTGTGAGGCTAGATCTGAGTAGTAGACTCAAGCAGCTAGTGTCATCATGGTTTTTCTCATATTAGGTTCTCCACATACATTTGATGTTATGTGAATTTGTGTGTCATTGGTCTCTCTGCATAATATTTTTATTTGGTTTAAAGAGGTTTAAAGGAATAGTTTTATTAACTCTATTGATTCACCCCCCTTTTAGTAGATAGTTGTGTTCCAACAATCTACAGAAAAGGAAACAACTTTAAACCCTTGTAGATTTGACTTGAGGAATCCAAATCAAGCCAAAAAAAAAGGAAAACCTTTCTCGATAGCTCTAAATCCTATGAAATACTCTATTTTGGTTCCAAATACACCAAAAATTAAACCACCTCCAAAATTTGCAAAAAAATGTGAAGGGTATTCTAGAATTAAAGCCTGTAACCCTTGTTGAAGAAGAAAACCTCATAAATCGAGAAGGGGTTCACTGAATCCATTCTCTGATACCATGTTAGAATTATGAAAAGCACAAGCCATAATATCAAACAAAAAACAAAGACAGTTTCTACATAAGAGATCTATAAACAATGAATTGCAATATTCCTCAGTAGGGAAAAGCTACAAAATGCAAGAGACTATCAAACAGTCTGATAATATAATGAGGGTTGAGTGCTATATAGGAGCAACCCTAAATGGTAAAGGGATTATGTCATGCCCAAAAATTACACCTAAAGAAAAAACACAAATTACAATTTTTTTGTAACAATAATGCACAAACACTATTATTTTCCAACTTGTTGTTTCTTCCAATACTTTTAATTACCACCATAACATCATTAATGTGATTAGAGTAAGAACATTTTAGAATTACTATTTCAATTCATATTACCCATCATCATATTATCACTATTTATTATTATCATTTTTAAATGTAATTCTTACATACATATTATATCTTCTTATTACTTAATTATTTACCTTTATTATATATGCAAATATTTATATTAATATATACATTTATCTATATATATATTTCATTTATTTTCATTTAAAGTAAAAGATAAAGATCCCATTTAAAATAACAAAAAGAAGCCTCTCATTATTAAAACCCAAAGTTTGTTAAAAAAAGAATCTAGCAAAATAAATTTAATGTAGTGGGAGTCCTCATTTAGGGCCCACGTATATTTCCTCACGAGGTCCTTTCTTCAATGAATAGTTTCCTTAAGATTCTTTTAATAAATAAACTATTTTTCCTTGGTGTGGGGAAAAGTTTCAATTTAAATAAAAATAAATAAATTAGGTTTTTACTAAGATAGATCATGACAAGTGTCAATATCTCATACAATGAGATAGAATAATCTAATAATAGCACATTAGTTAATATAATAAATCACTCATAAATTTAGCTTAAGTGCATGAGAATAAATTACACTACTAATTAATTAAAGATTAATTAATTATTAGCTAATTCATGATTACTATAACATAAAATTATCTCTCTTTTTCTCTCTATATAGTAATTAATAAGTATACCTTCTATTATTTTATTGGTTTCTAGATAATAATGCATAAATTATAAGGTATGTACAAATTTAGGTTTACAAAGAATATATGGTCAATTTCATAAAATGAATGATATGGTGATATTCATAAGGTTGATTTTATAGTTTTATCAACCCATGAGGCATATATTTAAGAATGAGTGCCCTTCTCTAGAATTCTTGAGTAAAAAATTGTTAATAATGTCTAATAAATCTTTTTACTGAATATTTCTACTCCATTCCCTTGGGGATGCTACAATTTTATGAAGACTTTAAGATTGTTCTATGTTCAAAACAATTTAAAAATTTTAATAAATAAAATTTAGGTTCACTATAGCATACTAATGCATAAGGAATACAAATCTTGGACATGATATTTCCTCCACAAATTTGATAACCACTTCATTCATGCAATATTTTTAGGACTAGGCTTTCATCCATCTTTACAAACGGTGAATTGTAGTGAGGACATAAATTTTTCCTGTAGAGAAAGGTGTATTCATAATATTGATAAAACCTAAAACCTATTATGAAAAATGGTTTAGTTCCATGATTTTTTTAGAATGATTATGTTGGGATTCTTTTTCTTGTTGCTAAATTTTTGAAGAAATGAGATGAATGTGCATGTGATTAATAATCTTTAAAAATATTAGGACAGTGGTATTCCAACCTTAATATTTGATTTGTATTTGTAACTCTATAAGGATATCCTATACAATATTTATCTTGAAAATATTATAATAAGATATACCACCTTATTATTCAAACATCTCAAACATATCCCAAAATGATTATTTCCAAATGAAACCTCTACTTTGATAATGAAGTTTTTACTCTTCAAGCATTGAGCTCTCCTCAAATTGGAGTTAAAGTTTGTAGGACATTTAATTTTTAGAAAATAGTATATAACATCTACATACCAATTGTCCTATAAGTCCACATATACTAGATATTAATGAATTAAAATAACTAGGTCTACTTTCTCCACGAATCTTGTTAGTGCTTGTCCTCTTACAAACTCATGAGTGAAACTTATATACCAAACTATTGAATTATGATAAACCAATTTTCTCTTATTTCACCTATCTCACTCTACATGAGTAAGGCCTTGACTATATCCTTAGAAATAGTTAGAAATAAATTTCTTCTCAAAATATAATGTTTTAATTTATTCAATTCTCATACTAATGAGTAAGACTCATTTTCCAAATTTATGTAATTTAACCCCACATCTTTAAAAGGTTCACTCATAATTGCAATGGCCATTTCACACCCTTGATCATTCTATAGTGTAAGCATTATAGCACATGTATAGTATAATGTAAAATAGTAAATATAGAATGGTATTGAATAATTTTGACCTACCACCACTAGTGACTTTTTAATAGTATTATTAATCTTTGTAAATACAAATTCTAACTTAGTATCCACTCTATCCTAGTTTATTTATTTAACATTGCATTCAATTGTCAAATAATCTTTAGAGAACATGTGATAATTTTTAGAGAAAATTTATCTTCCACAATAAGATTTTAGATTCTTGTTACTATTTGGTGGTATAATGTTAAATATAGATCCACTCAATTGGGATCAACTAAGATTCAATTTTAAAAATTATGTGACATATATGATTTTTCCTTTTGAACTCCAAAGATACATTTCTTAGGGTTTAATGAGATTTTGTTTCTTTTACATCTTTAAAGTACTTTCCTCAAATATTCAATACGATAACCTCTCCTCTTAAATAATACTATAAGATCATCCATTTACATCATGATACATTTTTTAACCAATACTTTTACAAAGGAATGGAAATAATATTTTTATGAAGGTAAGTTGGGTGTTTGATAGGGGAAAAATATTTTTACAAAAGGAAAGAAGAAAAAGAGAGATATATAATAAAAGAAACCAAGTTTCCCAAGATAACCAAAAATATCAAGCCTAAACAATGTTTGATGCAACCCTATGCACCCTCACACCCATAGGATTGGTGTTTGGATGGGAGATTATGTACATAAAAAAATTCTTCCACCATTATACAATTATTGACAAAGAGTCCTTCAAGTTCTAGGAAATGTGGTTTAGAGATCCCCTTTTCCTACCACAACTCAAATGCTGGTGGGAAAATGCACCTTTTATTGCTGGCACTAGATTGTTCTAGCTAGAAAATCAAAGTCTAGAATGTGAAACATTTCGAAATAATATTTTCATAGAAAATATCTCTTCAAGCTCAACTTGAAAAGATCAATGAGCAAATCATATTTTTTGGCATGAACCACACCTCCTTCGGCTTGCAAAAATAACTACAATTGGAATTAGAAGAGATTTTGACAAGAGAAGAGATATTTTGGGATAAAAAATCTAGAGAGACCTGGCTATAAGAAGGGGACAAGAACACAAAATTCTTACATATGTCATAAAAAATCAGACAACAAAAGAACACTATATTTAATATTATTTCCTCCTCAGGCAGTAATTTGAAGGAAGCAAAACTTATTAGCTAAGAAGCAGTCTTTTTCTTCTAAAATCTATTGTGTATCGGACCAGAAAATGGCCCAAGCATGAAACCCTATTATAGACAAGTGTATTCAATACATTCCATCTCTAACCTCCACGAAAGAAAATGCATTCCTTCTAAAACCATTCATGCTCAAATAAGTGAAAGAAGTGGTCTTATTTATGATGCCAGACAAAGATCCAGGTATGGATGGGTTTACTACATTTTTTTCAAAAAATGTTGGGAGTTCATGGGAGTTGGTATCCTCCTAGCATTAGAGGAATCAAGGAGAAATGCAAAAATATTAAAGGATCTAAATAACACCTTTATAGCTCCAATCCTAAAAAATCAAATCCCTTCTACCTTGGTTGATTGCATGCCCATTTCATTGTGTAGTACCATATACAAAATATTCTCCAAGGTTATCACCTCCAAATTAGCTAAGATCATCCCCAGAGTTATCTTTGATAAACCAGGAGGGTTTTTTGTAGGAAAAGATATTATGGAAGGGGACCTAATAGCCCATGAAACCTTGCATTCTATTAAGGAAAACAAAATTCTAGGAATGATTATTAAACTCAACATGTTGAAGGTCTATGATAGGCTAAATAAGGACTTCCTACATAAAGTGCTTCTAAAATTGGGGTTTTCCCACATATGGTGCTAGTGGGTTATTTCTCTAATTTCATAGGAAGTTTTTTTCCTCTTGATAAATGGATAGAAAAGGAAATTGAAACATCAAACACCATGGTCGAAGGAAATCCTTGGAATAGATTACACCAAAATGAAAAGAACAAAATAACCTAAGAGGACATTCAAATGACACAGAAAGATCCAAACTTCCATAAATTTATGGAAAAGATCTTAGAACAAGATATGGAAAAATACCTCTTGATGCTAGCTGAATTAGGTGCAAAACTTCCAAAAGATTTCAATGTCAATTGGTTAAAAGAAACACCTATAGAAAATGAAATTGAAACATCACAACACACACAAAACATAGATCAAGTTGTTTCCCTAACACATCAAATGCAAAACTTACAGCAATAACTTCAAGACATGCAAAAGGGAACCAAGAAAAGGTACTCAATACAAGACATTTGTCCTTATCCTTTTGATCCAAGTGTGGACATGATACCATTTCCTAGACATTGCGAATTCCTGAAATATGACAAGTACACCATTAAAACAGATCCAATTGACCATGTGAGTGAATTCAAAACCATGAGTTTAGAATTTACACAAGAAGAAACTTATCTAATGAGGTTATTTCCAAGGAGCTCAGGAGGTCAATATATGGAATGGTTTTCTAAACTACAACCAGGGATTCAAACTTTTGAAGAACTAGTCAACAGGTTTATATCACAATATTCCTTTAATATTCAACATGATGACACAATAAAGGACCTTTACAACATGAAACAAGAAAAAGGTGAGAAATTCCTTTCATTTCTACAATGATGGTGAAGGTTGTTTGCTAGGTATCCTCGATCTATACCTGAAGAAGAAAAAATGGAACTATTCATTGACAACCTAACTAATGAAATGAGCTATAGGCTAGAACTACAATGTCCACCCACATTTGAGAAATCAATTGAAAATAGCCTCAAGATCGAAGAAGCCTTGGTAAAAAAAGGGGTGATAAAACATTACAATGAAGGATCAAATAATACAAATTCCTCAAGTCACTATGGTAACAATGAAAAGCCTAATTTCTGAAAAAAGAATAGAAATACTGTAAAGAATGATACCGCAAATGACATCCAGAATGTGAAATCGGTATTTAATTTAATGGCTACTACTACAAAGACAAATCAAAATAGTGATCAAAATATCAAACAAAATGTCAATCAAAATGACAATCCAAACAATGGTGAATCTAAACCGTGATCATATCAAAGATCATCAAACTAACATAGATTCACACCATTGAGGAAAACACTAGAATCAACAATGAGAGAACTTATTACAAATAGACTTATCACCTCATGTGAAGCAATATTTTGGGATGCAAAAGTAAAATCACCTTGGTAGAATGATGCAGACTATTGTAACTTTCATAATAACAACGGACATAAGACAAATGATTGTATGGAGTTAAAACATCTAGTCCAAGATTTGATCAATAACAAAAAGGTATTTGTAGAAGGACATAAAACTAACAATGATCATACTAAATTTAAAGATCCTTTACCAAATTATGAAAATGGAGAATCTTCCTCTACAAACGGTAAAGGTAAAAGTGTTAACTACATTTATGATGGCACAATATTTTGTATCTCTACAGTTGAAATGATGCTATCACTAGTAATCAAATTGATAACATTGGAACCAATGAAATCATACCAATAGATCTGATCCCAAACATAGGCACATCCAATAATCAGGTCAATGTCATAAAAATCAGGGAAAACCAAGATTCCAAATCAGTCAATGTAACAACAAGGGGGAAATCCAAAGTAGTATTGAAAGGAGTTTCATCTAAAACTGCTTCTCCCCCTATGATTCAATATAACAAAGTTGATCAACTACAAAAAATACCAGCATAGATATCAATATTGGAACTCCTTAAAATATCACCATCTCATAAGGAGGTTTTGGAACAAGCTCTTGTAGCCACCCCATTTCCCAACAATCTGGATATCTGTCAATTTCAAGCTATGGTCATACATTTGACTATGCCTCATTGTCTATCATTCTCTGAACAAGATGATGTATCACTTAATCATCCACACAATACTACACTTCACATTGAAGTCTTAATCCACAAACATCATGTTAAATGTGTCCTAATAGATGGTGGAGATGGTTTAAACATTTGCACTTTAAAATTGATTTATGCAATAGGTTATTCTAATAATGCTATTGATGCTCGAAAGAAAATGAAAATAAAATCCTATGATGAAGAAGAGAGATCCTCCAAGGGATTGATTGTGTTGCCTATTCAAGTAGGACCAATGGTGAAGAATATAGCTTTCCAAGTGCTGGAAAAAGAGCTAACATATAATATACTCTTGGGACATTCATGGATTCATGAAATGCAAGTGGTGCCTTCAACTTATCATCAGTGTTTGAAATTCCTAGTCAATAGACAAGAGGTGACTATATCAGCTGACTACAATTATCCCCAACATTATAACATGCTTAAAAAATCTCAAGACACTTTTTTGTCCCATAATAGAGAAGCAAGCACTTCTAGTTCATCTAACAATGAAAAACAACCAATCATTGTATCTAAATGGGTTGAGAAAAAGGGTCAATCAAAAGAAACAAGTGTTGTTGATTCTACTTTATAAGACAATAAGGGTCCTCTGATTTCTCTATCATAGCAATTTCAAGAAAATATTCAATTAACTGACAAAGGCATGGAACAATATTCCATTGGGCAATCACTATGTCTCTCACGGTTGCTTCCATCTCCGAGGTCATATGGACAACTAACAGCAATAAAACGACAACCATCACAAATTACCATAGTTCTAGATCAAATATTTGTAAAAGCTGGTATTCTAGAAGATGAATCAAAATATAAGTCCATCCTCGGTTGGCTATATAAAGACGAAGAAGCATCAACATCAACAAATAGCAGCATAAAGATAGATCAATATGGGAAAGGAAAATATATCTTAGATAAAATGGGGTATGAGGGACAAGGACCTATTGGAAAAAGGAAGGAAGGCATCATAGAACCCATTCAACCTTTCACACTTCAGTCAAAGGATAAAAATGGACTAGGTTATACAAGGGAATTAAAAGAGGAAATGACTCAAAAAGTTGTTGAGAGATAGTTCTGAAATAGATTCCAATGAGTATGAATGGGATCTTTACTTTGATGTATCATACACAGATACCCAAATTGACGTCATAAAAGAGTATGCACCCACATGCGAGGAGGGATAAATCTCAAGGACTAGACCACTTGTATTTGAATCACAAAATATCGATGACTCAAGTGAGGATGGACAGACATCAAGTGAGCTAGATGACTTGGAGGAAAGTAATATCATAGAACTCAGCATCCCTATTAACAACCCTGACACCATAGCTGTTTAAACTCTCACTACCATTGACCAAAGTCAATCTGATGACTTTTTTCCCTTAATACATCTTGAACTTATTGACTGGGAACCAACATAACCTATCTGTAGACATGGAAAATATACCGACACACCTGATCCTGATCACTAACATTGTTTCATCTGGAATCACCTTCTCGGCTTTTCATCACCTTTAATTAAATAAATCATTATTTATCTGATTAAATCATTCTTCCCTATTGATTAAATTAATCAATCTAATTTAATTAACCTTATATCTCTGTTTAATTAAATAATACATTTTATTTAATTAATCTCTAAAGTCATCTTATTAAATTTAATAAATTAAACCTTGTTCTATTTAATCTAACATCATCATTCCTCTTTAATTAAATAAATCAAATCCCTTTATTTAATTAAATCTATCTCTCATCTTTTTTATTTAAATCAACACATAAATCTAAGTCAAAATTGTCAAATCATCTAATCTCCTATTAAATTGATCAAATCCTGATTAATTTAATCCTAATCACTCCAATCCTCTAGATTTTGCAACTTGCACAATAAATCAATTTATTTGATTTATTAAATCATCATTTTCCATTCAAAAGGGCATCTTTTGTGGAATATTCTTCCAATTCAAAAATCCCTCCAAAAGGGGATGGGTACTTCTAACAAGGCATTTAATGCCTCTTACATGTCCTTGGCCTTGAGCCAAGTGACATTAACTCCATTCTTCTCTCCCTCCAACATGTCACTTTCAAATTTCAAATTTGAATCTCATAGAATTTATCCTGCACATTGACCAAAATGTGTACAACCTTCACCCATTCACATCTTGACAAGTGGCACTTGGCCATTGGATGTTGAATGATCCCACATTGCTCAATTTTACTCTTTCTTCCAATTTGGAAATCTATAAATGAGAGAGTCTTCCTCTCATTCTATCATCAACAAATTGAGTAAACTTACTATACTCAACTTCATCCTCAAGCATAGCCATTTTCATCTCTCTTTATCAATTTCTTAGCTAGGTTATGCAAGAATTCAACCAAAGTGGATCAATCATCATCAAGCTTACAAAGGATTTGGGAAAGGGCCTATTTCTACACACAATTGGCACCAATTCCCCCATGGGATCAAGAGTTTGCATTGCTTAAATAGAATTAATTTAGTTTCTTGTATTTTTATTCATTTCATTTATATTATTGAGCTTTGTAGATGGATTTCATGGGGAATCCTTGTTTGATCTTGCATATGAACCTAACAATGTGTTTGTTTCTTGTGTTTGTACAAGTATAGGATCGGGGTTCACACTATCAATGTACCCATCTTTGTGAAATATGATGCTATCATAAATTTCCTTTGTTGTGACAAACCAAACACAAGTTCTCATCATAAATCTCATAACGACTCATTTAGACAGGAGGGTGTCAAATATTCCAGTTGCAAAATTGACAGCAGGAATAATGGATCTAATGGTGAAAACCATTCAATGGTAGCATTAGATCTCGAAAAAGTAAAAATAAATAATGCATAGGACGGTGAAAATATCTCTAAGGCACTGAAAGATGGGAGATTTGACACCCTACCAGAGCATTATCATGAAAGATCATCAGTACTGGTGGAGCCTACACAGTCTATTAACATTGGCATAGTAGAAAAGGGAAAAACTTTACATCTGGCCACATCTATGATAGAACAAGAAAATCCAGAATTCATCAAGTTCTTTGAGGAAAGAATCATAACTTTTCTTGGTCATACTCTAATATGCCAGTTTTAGATCCAAATCTTTTAATGCATGGTTTATCTCTACCATCTAGAATTAAACCTGTGAAACAAAAACTAAGGAAGATGCATCCACACATTGCCTTGATGGTAAAAGTTGAGCTGAAAAGGTCGTTAGATGTAGGGTTCATCAGGTCTATCGACTATGCTGAGTGGATATCTAATATTGTACCTGTGTCTAAACTAAATAATAGTACCAGAATATGCATGGATTTCAGAGATCTAAATAAGGCATGTCCCAAGGATGATTTCCCCTTACCTAACATTGACATCATTGTGGACTTAACAACAGGACATGGCATGTTATCAATAATGGATGGTTTTTCTGAGTATAACCAAATCAAAATAGCACTAGATGATCAAGAGAAAACCACATTCACATGTCCATGGGGAGCTTTTTGCTGGAACGTCATGCCCTTTGGGTTGAAGAATGCAGGAGCCACATATCAACGTGCAATGACTACAATCTTCCATGATATGATGCATACCTTTATGGAGGATTATGTGGATGATATCTTAGAAAATTCATATTCCAGAGGACATCTAGATATCTTGGGAAAATCTTTACAAGGCTAGAGAAGTTCAATGTCTGATTGAATCCTAAGAAATGTGTCTTTGGTGCTACATTAGAAAAACTCCTAGGATACATAGTGTCAAAAAAGGTATTGAAGTGGATCCCACCAAGGTTAAGACAATAATGGAAATGTCACCACCAAGGAACATTAGTAAATGAAGGTCTCTACAAGGCAGGCTACAATCAATCAGGAGATTTATCTCCTAGTTAGTAGAAAAATGTCATCCCTTTAATCAATTGTTGCATAAAAATATCTTGTTCAGATGGGATCAAGGGTGTTAAACAACTTTCAATCAAATAAAACAATATCTGATGTCACCACCCATTCTCATGCCACCTACAAAAAGTAGACCTTTACTAATATGCATTGCCACAACAAACATCTCTTTAGGAGCATTCTTGGTAGAGGAAGATTATGAGGGAAGGGAATAAGCTATTTACTACATCAACAAGACTCTGAATGGCTATCAAATAAATTACACCTTCATCAAAAAATCCTATTTGGTGGTGGTATTTTCTACCCAGTAGTTGCGGCATTACATGTTGACTCACATAGTTAGGCTCATAGTGAAGATTGATCCATTAAAATATCTACTCAACAAGGCTCTTTAACAGGTAGACTAGCCAAGTGGGTCATGCTTTTAAGTGAATTTGATATCCAATATGTGGAAAGGAGAGCCATCAAAGGTCAAGTAATTTTTGAACAGTTATCGAAAGCTCCATTAATCGATGATCATCCTATGACAATTGAGTTTCCTGATATAGGCATTCTAATAGTGACAACACAACAATGGAGGCTTTATTTTGATGTATCATGCACACAAAAGGGATTTGGTGTAGGAATTTTTGTATGTTACACCACAAGGACACACCATCCCAAGGTCCTATAGACTCATGTTTCCATGTACCAATAATGTAGCTAAGTATGAGGCACTAATCATTGGTGTCAAGGTAGCAATTGAATGGAAGGTCATAGAGCTACAAGTGTATGGAGATTCACAATTAGTCATTTATCAAGTAAATGGCGAATATTAGATGAAATATAAGTTGATTCCATATAAGAAGCTGATTGATGATCTCAAACAATACTTTGTGGATATGAAATTTGAGCAAATTCCAAGGGAAAAAAAAAAAGCTACAGATGTTATGGCGACAATTGCTTCTCTTTTACAGTTGCCAGAAAAAACGTGGTCATTATGAGTTTATGGTAGAACAAGTGTCCAATCCTACTTATGAAAATCCAGAATCTCAAACTATATGCCATTTAGATGATGTTGAATCCTCACTTTATGGAAAGACCTATGCTTACCTAAAAGACAACATCCTTCCTCCCAATCTTTCCAGAAACCAAAAATGCAACTTCATCTGTCAATCCACCCAACATATCTTAATCACTTACATACTTTTTCGTCGAGGTCTAGATGGTACGCTTATCCGGTGTTTAAAACATAATGAATCTGGGACAACCTTACGTGAGGTTCATGAAGGTATTTGTGGAACTCATTCAAGTGGGATAACTCTAGCAAAGAAACTCCTCCATTTAGGGTATTACTGGTTGAACCTGGAGAAGGAGTCTTATCAATTATTCAAAATGTGCCATAAGTGTCAAATTCATAGTAACCTAATCCACACACTAGCACAAGAATTGCACCCATTCACATCAACATGGCCCTTTTGTCAGTAGGGACTGGACCTAGTAGGAAAAATAAACCTATCTTCATCCAATGGGCACAAATTCATAATCACAACAACATAGTACTTTACAAAATGGATAGAAGCAGTTCCTCTAACAACAATCACTAGAAAGTAGATTTTTTATTTCATACTAAACTACATAATCTTTCGGTATGGCATACCTCAGTCCATTTTTACAAACAATGGAAGACCATTTAAGAACCAAGACATCCAAGAATTGTGTGAAAAATTTAATAGCCAACATCATTTCTCAACACCATATTATCCCCAAGGAAATGGCCAAGCAGAGGCCTCCAACAAGACAATTCTAAAATTACTAAAGAAAATGGTTAACAATGTTGGATGTGATTGGAATGTTCAGCTCAATCCTGCATTATGGACCTATAGAACTAGCATCATAACACCAACAGGAGCTACACCATATGTCTTGGTATATGGATCAAAGGCCATCCTACCTATTGAGGTAGAAATAGCATTACTCTATGTCTCACTGAGGGGTATCATTATAGATGGGGATTATAGAATCTCTAGACTATAAGAACTGGAATTGTTGGATGAACATTGTCAACAAGTTTCCAACCATCTGATGACATATCAACAAAGGATGTATAGGAGTTACAATCACAGGGTAAAACCTAGAGTCTTTCAGGTTGGTGACTTGGTCCTAAAGCAAAACCCTAGAAATCAACAAGATAGGGAAAAGAAAGGAAAATTTGAACCTAATTGGCTAGGTCCCTTTGTCGTCATATTAGTCTATGTATCAGGAGCCTATCAACTATCAACACCTAAAGGAGATTTGTTTGATGAACCTATCAATAGTATCCATCTCAGAAATTTCTACACCCGAATCACCTAGTGCATGGTTCAAGTCTTAGAAAAATGGTTTCCTTAATGAAAACCTGGCAAACAAGTGTCTCGGTGATAGAAAAATACAAAAAATAAATAAATAAAAAATGAAAAAGACTGAAAAAGTGTAATAAAAATATATAGTGAAAACCTAGAAACAGGTTATATTTGTGATTTTAAATCCATCTTTTCCATCTATTGGATGCATGTCATGGTCGTTACTTTCACCATCATTATTTTACATCCATTATCATATCATATCATGTGGTCATGTCTCACCCTAGCTTGGGGGCAACATCTGAACATCATTGGGGGCAGTAAAAAATGAGCTTAATCAAATGGAAAAACAACAATAAGACAAATGCAACAAAAACAATGATCGAAACACAACCCAACATGAAACATCAATCACTGTCATAAATGCATCAAACATCCATATCATATCAGAAAATCCAAAAACATGAGTCTGTATTAGTCAAATTATGTGGTCTTTGCATGTATAACGTAGGCAAGGTTAATATTTGATCAGCCCTCGAGGCCCCTAGGATAGGTCTTTAGGTTAGGTCTTTGGTCAAAATATTGAAAATCACAAAAACATCATAAAATCAAGATGGATGATCTAATCTGAATAATGATTGAAATACTTTAAGAAAAGGTTGGACATGTTGCACTTTGATCATTTTTATCATTTCTTTATTGAACTAGGGAAGCAAGGAAGGAGAATGGTATTTTTTTTGTCTATTGTTTGTTAATTAATCATAATTACTATGTGAATTGTTGCAGGAAGTGCTCTACATGGATGACATTCCAATTCACATAGGAAAGTGGTTAATTCTTGTCTATTTTATGCAGGAAATGCTCAGGTCATCTTGGTTTAATTATACCTAGATGCTTGTGTTCGCTTGCAATATCAAAAATCATGGAAGTAGTACTCAAGTCATCATGGTCTAAATTATACCATTGATGCTTGTACTCACTTTCAACATTTTAAAAGCTCTATGATGATACAAAGAAAAAAATTACTGTTAGAATACCAATATTTGCATGTAGATGTGCATGATAAAATTAGATTGCATTCATAATAGTTTTTACATCTGTAGAGTGTTTGTTACAAAAGATCATGAAGGATTCAAATTAATGATTATCTTTTCTCATAATAGATTGAGTATACTTGACGTTAACAAAAACATCATCATGACCATGTAGTTGCATCATCATTTTCATTTGTATACTTTAGAAAGAATTTTTATTATCATTTCATCATTCATACATTTGAATCAAATAATTTTGCATTCATCATATCATATTTTCCATATCACATAAAAGTTGCATAAGAAAATCTCACAAATAAATCTATATCATTGCATTTTCATTCATCCATCAATCATTTCTCATATCACATATCATTCATTCATTCAACATATCATTATCATATATCATTTAATCCACTTATTACATCATATCATTGAATTTCCACTCACATTCAACATATCATTTGCCACACATCATTTTCATCCATTTATTACATCATATATTTGTATTTACACCAAAATAGAAGTATACACATCCCATTTACATTGCATATCATATATCATTTAAACACATCATATTCATAACCATATATATAATTAAATCATCATATAAACTACACATCATCACACATATACATCATACATCCATACAACATCATTATGCAAATCATAAATAGAACATCATACATCATAGCATATCACATGATCCTAATCATGCATCCATCACATATCATATAGATCATCATATGAAATATAAATATAGAAATTAAATGCATCCATCATAAAATCATGGAACCCACATATAGATCAATAAAATCCTGCATATCATATATATCAAAATCATAAATGTCAAGTATACCAAGATGTCTGAAATATAAAGAGATACAACATCAAAACTAGTTGAACCAAAGTATACATCATGTCTCAAATCCATCACGAATCATATCATGTAGCTAGGATCTGCTACTACCAGATGGTGCAAGCATCTCAAGGCTAGTACCTCCCCCACCAGATGGACCAAGATGTCATGGATCTCTCTATGGCGGCTGAGTCACACCCTCACTAATAGTCCTGGTATGAAACCTACCAGATCGAGACTGAGCATAGCTAACTCACTGCTCAAAGGGAACTACATCATAATATTTCCCTCTATAATACTCAACCTCTCAACCCACATGGACAACCTCTACCATATAGTCGGCCATAGTGGTACCAGCTGCTAATCTATGTACTCTCTCGGCTATACCCTGCACCTACTCTATAGCTCATCTGGAAATGTCCCTCTTGGCTGTTAAGGTTGTGCTCTATGCTTGCACTACAACCAACTGAGCCTGTACTGATGAAAGAGCCTACACATGGGCCTAATCTTGAGCTTGCATCTGAGTCTGGGTCTATGCCAACAAACCCTATGCCTAAGTCAGCTACCCCTGAAGTGTCTGCACCTATACCTGCAAACTCGCTATTTGTATATGCTATTTTTGCTGCACATCCTCCTCTAATGGTTCTACAACTACTCACCTCTTGCGAGGCATCAAATACTCCTCCAAGGCTGCACCCGATCCACCTACACCCAAACCACTTGGACTGTCTCCATCACTCTCATCACTGTTACTCTCCCCATCTCCATCATCACTACTTCTCTCCCCATCTCCATCATTACTACTGCTATCACCCTCATCTCCACTGCTACTCTCCACCTCCTCCACCTCCTCCACCTCCACCTCCTCCTCATCACTAATCTCCTCTCTCCTCCATTGGTTTTGGTGTGCAAAAACAACCTCCTCCCTAGCAGGTAGTGGTGCTAGCTCATCTGGAATCGTAATGCGAGGAAAGGGATGTAACACAAGTTCCTCGACATAATTTTTTGTCATAGGTGCCTCAATAATATCAGGTCAGATCTCCTAGATATATGGTTGTAAAGCCTGGAACTCCTATACTATTGCATCATATCATAACCCAGGCCCCCAATCTATCAAATCCAACTATCGTCGAGCATAGTGAGCGACACCCTACGGAATACCCTAAATGAAGTCGTACTAGTGCAATACTCGTCTTAGTAGAAATCTCTCAAGAACCCATCGGGTACACCTAATCAAAGTAAAAGACTGACAAAGAAATGGAAATTGCACGACATCATCATCTCACTACTCACAATCCAAATAGGGGTGACCGGTAATGGTCTCTATATCATCCAACACTCAGCACCAATGATCTAACTTACCCAACTTAGGATGAGTAAGTCATCCTGAATAAATATGTACATAAGGCCACTTGACAAGATGTTGCCTCACTAACACTGGTCGTACGACAACAATATGCTCCCAAGCCCACACTTGAAGCAAAGTAACATCGACCAATAAACTCTGACCTTCGAGGTATACCACTGAATGAATTATGATACAGGTGGGCAAGCATGCATATACCCCAAGCATATCTGGTCCCATGAACCACCATACTCTCTAGTACTTGGCCCCAACCAATAGAGAATCCCTTTGACCTACGATCAGGACAAAGGAATCCTCCGATGAACCCAACAAGCACTATCAGCAAAGTGGTGTAATCAACCACCATCTCTCACCATGGAATCCACTCTCCAGCAATGTGATCATCTTGAAACACCCTCCAAAGAGCATCGGTACTACCTTGCTCTGATGAATCATAAACAACAATGTCTCCCACAACTGGTATCCGCAGGATCCTCCAGACATCCTTTCGAGTAACTATGATCTCACATGTGGCTAAGTGGAAGGTGTTATTCTTGTTGTGTCACCTCTCTACTAATGTTGTCAATAGACCCTGATTAATCCTAATCTGGGTCATATCAAGTAAAGATGAAAATCCACAATGTGTAATGATAGTCGTCTCAGGCTGGGCCAAATGTCATATCAAATCAAAGGTCTACATAAATCACTCTCTAATCTGGAGGTTCATCAAAGCCGCCTATCATCATGAAATTTTTCAAAGTCAATACTCTATGTCAAATCATCAAAACATCAATTTTCCTATCAAACCTAATCAACTCTTTGTGATACTTTTGATTAAATCTCATGAGTGAACATCAAATCAACCTCACCTATCATGAGGTTCATCAATCAACTATAATTATTCCTTGCCTATCATGAGGATAATTATTAAAATCAAACATCAGACCTCACCTATCATGAGGTTGAACATCATCTACTTGATTATAATCATCAATCATATCAAACCAACGACTGACATGATTGACAATCGATGAAAACAAGGTCAAAATTGACAAATTTTGGCAATTTGACTCAAAAGCACTAAAACAAAGTTTCTAAGTGCTAAAACATAAAAAGTGCCATTATAAAATGAAAACATGCTAAAACAGGCAGTAAAAGCACTAAACTATCAAAAGTTCCACTTTATCAGGTAAAAGCGCCATAACAGATGGTAAATGCACCATAATATCAAAAGTGCTATTTCATAGGGGTAAAGCATTGCATTATTAGGTATACGCGCTAGAATAATGAAAGCGCTAAAAGGTATGTCTAAGTGCTAAAGTTTTGATCCAACACGCTAAAACTATAGATGCACTAAACTATCCTACTAAAGCGCTAATTTTTTTTTCCAAAGCACTAAAATTCTGAAAGCGCTATTGCGGCATGCAGAAGCACTAAAAAAAGAAAAATTTAAAAACTCAAAAAATGCGTTAAAAACAACGAATGCACAAAAAATGAGGAGGTTTATGGGTACGTCCTAGAGGTCCATAAGCAGTCAGGCACTAGTAATGTTGCACATGATCGAACCGGTGAGTGTGGTAGGGAATTGACATCTTGCTCCAAGTTTCTCTTTCACAAGGATTTCAAAACTCAAATGCACAAATGAGGTTGAAAATGCCTCTTTTAACCTTTTAAAGCATATTTTGGTGGGATTTTTAGGAGATTAATTAATTTTTTTATTGGGAGATAAACGAAATTCATCCAGGTGCAATTTCTATATCATTTTTCGGGAGATAAATTATTTCACCACCAAATCTTCATCGTAAAATCATGAAAAAATTCTTTTTTTTTTTAAATTGAGAAAATTTCATAAAAAATAAAAAACCCATCAATTTATCTCTTGAGGGGGCATATATCCATCAATCACCTGAAAATTATGTCTGGGGCATATTGAATTTTTTTCGTCGATACTGGCAGCAGCAACACAAAATTTTCTTTGAAGCAATGCGTAAACACATCACTTCAAAGAGGGGAAAAATGTATACACCTAAAAATGGTCCGATGAATATAATAAATTAAATATGATTTATTTGATTAATTAACCTTTATTTCATCTACTACTAAATAAATAGAAATATTTATTTATATAGTTCATCTTAAAAATTCTTCAATCTTTATTCTATTATTTTTGCCTTAATTAAATGAACGAATTTTACTTTGTTTTATTTAATTATCATAATATAATTCATCTACTATTAAATAAATAGAAATATTTATTTAAATAATTCACATTCTAATTCTTATATTCTTCAATTTTAATTAAATATACAACTTCAATAGCTTGTGTTATTTAATTATCACATCTTTCAATCTTAATTAATTAAACAAGGTTAAATAGTTTGTTGTTTAATTATCATATCCCTTCTATTTTTATTTAACAAACAAATTCTATAGTTTGTTTTATTAAATTATTTATCCCCTTTTACTAATTTGAATAAACCAAAATATTCAAATAAAGGCATAAAGGAAAATTTCCTCTATTCACTCACCTATCAAATTAGATATTATATGTCCAATTTATTTCTAAATTAATTGACTCAATCTTCACGGGAAAATTTGGAGACAAATTGAAGACAAATTTGTAGGAAACTCCTTCATCTTCTTCCATCGATTCTTCCTATCATCTGGCTTGATTTTTTTGTGGGGAGGAAAAATTCCCATAATGTCCTCAATTCCTTCATCCTTCACAATTCAATTCTCTAGATTGAATCCAAGCCTTTGTTGTGTTGCCTCTTCACAAATTGTTGCTGGGAAATCTATAAATACAACCTTCTTCAACAAGAAAAGGATCCAGAATCTCTCACCTTTTGTGCAAACTTACTCTACAGCAAATAGAGCAATCAAGAAATCATAGCAATAGAAAATCATTTAGCATCATAGAAATCATAAGCATTTTAGAGTCAATATCATGGCCATATCATAGTTTTTATGTCAGCATTGTTTATAGTAGCATAAATATCATCTAGAAATCATTATCAATCATCACATAATTGCATTTAGCATCATTCCATTTTTTAGATTGGCATTTTAACAGTCACAAGTGCATACCAAATCTGAGAGCCCTCTGTGATTTAATAAATCTTCAGAGATAGGAAACAATGAGACGCTTTCAATTTTTTTGTGCTTTAAATTAGTTAATTACTATTAAATCTTGATATAATGTTTCATTAATAAGTGCTTTTAGTTTGTTTTACTTATTTACTTATTCCACACTTACAGTACTGATGAGTGTCGTGCTCTAAAACAAATCTTCTAAAGGTTTGATATCATAATCCCTTACAGAGTTTCCTTTCGCTCCTTTCCATGTAATAGTTGTAGAATTTTTTATTCTTACTATTACATGATCTTTCTCATCATATACCTCGGCTCATTCTTGTCTTCCACATAGTGGGGGCAAGAATTACATATCCTTGTTCTAGTAACAAAAATTTTGTTATCCCTTTGGCTAGTTGTCCACCTTCGGTATACAATGCACATGATTGGGATGCAGATGACCTGGTTTAGGTTGACTCACATGTGCCTTACTAGTCTTTTACATTATTTCTCTTTCTTTTGTATGATTGCATGTGCGTAATGTGATCCCCTATACTATTTTTTTGATGTATCTCTCTCTCTTTATGGAATTCCTCTATTTATACCTTCATTCTTCTCTACGTCGTAAATCTTTTATTTTTTCATTTGTTTTTTTTTTTCCTTTTAAGGATGATGCAAGGCGTTGAGACATTCATGTCTCTTCCATGTTGACCAAAAAAAAATTTCTTTATCTTTTTCATTTGTCTTGTGTTTTCCTTTTGGGGACGATGGAAGGCATTGAGACATTCATGTTTCTTCCATATTGACCTGAAAGGTTTTTATTTTTCTTCGCTCTCCTTCTATTATTCTTCTAGTTGTATGAGTATTTGGAGAATGATGACAATTATGAGCTCTCTAAAAACATTGTAGCAATAACATGCTAACCTCGAATCCATAGATCCCTTATGTGTGTTTTGGGGGAAACCCATCTCTTTCCTTTTGCATGATGTAGCCTCATTTGGAAACATATGACTTGGCATAGGGTTTTCCAAGTAAGATCTCATGTCCTCTTTAATGTTAGCATCTACCATTTGCTACATTAAAGTAATTTCTGACAACATGATGTTTAGCAATTTCTTTAAAGTGGGGGAATACATTGGCATTATTCTTTTACATTTTTCATTTTCATGTTTCATGGTGTAGTCTTCTTGCTTCATGTGATGTGTCTTTCACCTTGTGGATGACATTGGGTGTGATGTCCTTCAAGAGTGTGGTCTCTCTAAGCATATTGCATTCCTCTTAGTGGCTTAATGTGATCCACTACATCCCCTAAGGTGTGAATATTTTATTCTTCAATTGGTCCTCTCCTGGAGACATTAGGAACAATGTTCCCTAAGTTAATACCTCACATGAACTAAGTAGGAATCCTTTGAATGTTCCATATTTTCCATTTGCAATTTCACTTAAATGGTCACCTTACATAACACACTTTGCATGCCTATGTTGCCATCTTTTTTTTTATGAGTTCCAAGCATATGAATCTTTGTTTGCCTCATGAAGCTTGAAGTTAATTATTGTGTGGTGCCTTATAATTTTTTTCAAAAGGTATAACTTAGGTATGGTTGGACGGGCAGCCGAACTGAGGCATGAATTTCTCATACCCACTCGTGTGTGTGTTGTGAGCATATACTAGCAACATGTGTATGTGTCTCACTCTCTTGGAGTACTCACCCAGTGGATAGCCTAAAGTTCTATTGCCTTAGAGTGAGCATGCATTTTTTAGACAAGCAACCTAGATCTGATCCACATTATCTTGGACAAGCAGTCAAAGCTTGATCCACCCCTCTTTTGTTTTATTTTTATTTTCTCTTTGTCTTTGGCAATGTATGCTTGTGCCTTGTTGTTTATCTTTATATCATTTTCATGTGTGTTCTTTTGTGCCTATGTTGTTTTTCCATAGGACCTTGGTCTTGGGGGCTTGCACAACCCTCTTGATCATTGGCATCCTATCTTACTAAAATTGGTACATTTAGACCCCTCTTAATGTGCATTGCTCTACTATACTGCGAGTTGAAAGCAAATTCCTCCTCTCACTAAAGTGGGGGCTAGATGTAATGATGGAAAAATTACTCCCCAACATGGCCTTGATTTAGTGTTGTAATATGTCTAACATATTCACATTAGGTCTTGGGCCCTTGTGAACTAAATGAGCTTATCAATGCCTTATTTAGAGTATTGTAAATTTTTGTGACATATTTTCACACTTTTCTAGGCTTTTATTAAATAATTAGGCTTCTTTATGCTTTAATTGGGCCTATTTTACATCCAAAAGCCTCATTTAATGCATCTTTTTGAGGATAATCCTGACATAAGACAACATACAATCATAATTTAGGTGTTTTTAGGTTGTGTGGCCCATATTTAGTAATTTGGGAATCATATTCCACCTTGGGCATATGAGTCCCACATAGGTTTTTGGGCCTCGATCTAGATTTTGCATCATTCTAAGCATTTTTGAAAATTTATGCCATAGTTAAGCCTAATGGGACTCATACGCAACTTTTGGCGCATGAGTGTCGTGTGGCCCAAAATTAAATTTAATTCAAATTCTTGTTGGGATTTTATTCTCCTAGATCTGATGTTAGCTTGTAGTGTTGTAATTTCAGGAAAATGGGCATAAACAAGTATAAATACAAGTTTCTTTCACTCATTTTCACCTAAGAATTCATGAGAGCATCCCAAGCTTTCAAGTATTCATGCATTATAATAAATTTTTGATCAAGGAAGCATTCGAGAGTTCACAAGAGTTTACAAGAGCATTCAAGATCATTCAAGAGATGATTATGAAGTGTTTTGGAGCATAATTCAAGTATCAAGCATAATGTCAAAGTCATCATGCATCATGTTTATTTTTGAGCTAACAATTGTGATGTAGGGTTTCATGATTCAAGAAAGTGTTCAAGTCAAGATCTACAACATTTAGGCAAGAGTCAAGATCTACATCCATTGGAGCTACTTCATACATGTTTACAACACTTTATTGCTAGGGTTTGGTGAGCTGCAACATTGAATTTTGTACATTCATCATTCTCCTTTCCTATTTCACTTCATTTCAAGGTTTTATTACTAAAACGAGGTTTGACCAAGGAAAACCTTTTTCCACTAACAAAACAACATTTTTCCATCTCTTTAGTGTGCGATTTTTAGATCTAGGTTGAAGACACATTGAAGAGAAAGTTTGGAGAAATTTTTCAATTTTTCAAAGCTATCAAAGTTTTCACCTTGCATTGGAGATGATTGGAGGACATCTAGAGGTTGAAAATTAGAGTTTCAAGTTCAAAAATCAAGTGGAAGAGATTAACAACATTAGATTAAAATAGATGATCTTTCAAATATGATGAGATGGATGAATGCAGCTAGAATAACAAAAGTTAAATCCTAATCTAAAACAATAATCTAAAATATAACAAAAAAGAATGAGTAAATAAACTAAACAAACTTAAACAAATTAATGCAAAGCTCTCACTAAATATGTGTTCACCCCTTTGAATTATCTTGATTGTTCTTCTCCATTTTTCCTTTTTAGTATTCTCGCCCTCAGATTTCGGTGTTTGAATGCAAGTATAGCTTTGTTGAGTGTCTAAGCAAAATATCAAAGATAAGTCTCTTCTCAAAAGTGTATGGATGATTTTGGAGTAATGATTTTGGGAGAGAATAATAGTGTAATGAGCCATTTATGATTTTGGGTTTTGAGCGATCGGCTTAGGTGAAGAAGTCGGCCGGATGAGATTGATAAGATACCATACAATGTGAACTTTTGTCGAGATAGAGATGTCTTGATTTAGAACCCGAGTTGGAACACGAGCTCAGGAAAGAGTGAAGATAGAGACTAAGTTAGAACATGAGTTAGAACACAAGTTCAGAAAAGAGTGAAGATAGAGACTAAGTTAGAACATGAGTTAGAACACAAGTTCAGGATCTTAATCTCCAAAAATAGAAGAAATAGACTTTGTATGCAAAAGCCAATGTTGGAACTCGAAGACTAATGCATTCGAATGCAAACATGAGTTAGAACTAGTTAATCGACCAGTTGTAACGGTGAGTCTTCTCGCAGAGATAAACAGGTGTTGAATTCGGAGATAACTAGAGAACTAAAAATAGATCTCAAGTCAGAAGGTGAGTGAATGACTTAGATAACTGAATGATAGAGGAATGTGACATAAATAATTAAATAGGAATTAAATGTTAATTTAATTCAACATTTGAAAATAAGAGACTTTATTAAACAAATAAAGTAATTTATTTAATTTGACTGTTTGAAAAGGATAATATAAATAATTAAATAATAAATATTTAATTATAGATAAAGAGGGTTAAATGAATAATTAAATAAAGATATTTAATTATAGTTGGAAAAGTATGATAAAGGGGTAGTTAAATAATAAATTATTTAATTGATGGATAAAGGGGGAAGAATTAATTAGTTTCAAAACATTTATTAAAATATTATAATTTATTTAATTAATCCAAGTTGAATAAAGGAATTAATGAATTAATTAAAAAGGGGTATTTAATTAATAGAGGAAATATGTATTAGAAAGGTTAATTAAATAATTAACATTATTTAATCAAGACCACAGACTATAGAAAATTATGTGTCCGAGATGTGTACTCTCCCAGACCCTGAATAATTTTAGGTACATCTCTGAGAGGATAGAGTAAACATTGAAGAGTAGAATCAGACTTTGAATTTCTTGAAAACCCTAACTAGACTGATATGCCATTTCTGACATATGAGTCCTAGTATTAGAAAATTTGCAGATTTCAAGAGTTTTAGTCATATCTCTGCCAGATATTTGTTCTTGCCCAGAAACCCTAATCTAGGACTAAATCACCTATACTAGTGTATGAGTCCCAAGAGGCATTAATTTCAATTTTTTCAACATTTGAAGTCTTCATACAGTCCTCTGTAGGTTTCTAGGTGCACACCTTTCAGCTCTCAACTTTCTATTTCGATTTACATTCTTTTCTAGGTCATTTAGTGAAATCTTGCATTGCATTAGGTTTAAGCATTAGGTCTTGCATTTCATTAGTATTTCCAAGCCCTATATTTGTGGAGAACCCCTATTTAGTTTGTAATTATACCCTAGGACAATCATATTGCAAGATCTCATTCTCCTTTGCATACTTTAGATTGAGATATCTAGAGTTTTCCTTGAATGAATGTTGTTCTATGTGTTATTCTATGTCCTAAACCATAAACAAAACATTTTCTATCATTTCATATACAATTCCCATCATGGCATACCGAACCCCTAGTTAGAAATATCATCCACAATTAGGGTTCCTTTGTTGAATTTAGCTCTTGTAAGCTTCATAACTTCTTCATTCTTTATGGACTTTGGTGTCGACACATGTCCATACAATCACAATCTAGTCATATCCATAATGGATTCCTTTGTGATTAGGTGGGGTTGATCAATCTAGAAGATTTCTTCATTAGTCTAACTCAACACAGTTATGACCTATTCATCTTGAAGAGAAAATTAGGGAAACCCTTCCACACATCAAAACCATTTACTTCCACATTCACATATTTTGGTTTGAGTTAAAAATCATCACCCAAGAGATGACTGTACTTGAATTTTTCCATCTTCAAATGATTTACTCACTTAGTTGAGAGTGAATATAGATGTGAACATCTTTAGAGTGAATCTAATTGATCAAAACATGAGAGAATGCTCCATCTTTTTCGATCATAGTAGATATGTATGATCCATGTCTCTTAAATTTTGGTCTTTGCTTCTCAACAACATCAATGAAAAATTGTGTAGCCATGATAAAACTTTCTAAATACTAAGAAAATAAGAGAAATACCTATGAATTACTATCATTAGGGTTTCAATATAGATTGTTGAAAACCTTCTTCACTTCCTTGGCTCTTGCATACACTTGATATCATTCAAATGAAATCAATTTTAATCATATAGGAACTAAAAATTCTTCACACCAACCCTAGTCACTCTTCATTAAATGAAATTATTAGTGATTTACACTAGTAGCATTTCATTGTCTGAGATAATATTTCAACACACTTCCGTAGAGAGTGTATTTTCTCAAGAACCTTGAGAAAACATATCAATGTCACCAATAACCAAATGTATGTTAAAGACTTCAACATCTTATTCTTTACATGAATTTTAAAAGATTTATAGTTGCAACTCCCCCTAAGCAAATACATTCTTTTCAGTTATCGAAGGATCCATTTGTCCCAAATTGAGGTATAGATTCATTCTTTTTTTCACTTTCTTCCTTCTTCGGCCATACTTTTTTCATTTCTATATTTTACTAATGAATGTCATATTTCTTTAGGGGGGGAAAATATCTTGCATTCTTTCCCTTGTAGAATATTGTAATGTCTCTTGGTTTATCATAATTGTAGTAGGTGATAGTAGCTTGCAGAGCATAAATACTTATTCTCACATTGGCTCTACAATCAACAACCCTATAACCAAACTTTTTGCATGTGTAGTGATAACTATATAAGGATTGAGAAGTTATAGAATTACTATTCCTTATCATTTTACTTATGCATTCATTATCCTTATGACCAAATATATTGCAAGCATAGAACTGACCATAAAATGATTAAGAGTTCATAGCATTGTACCTTGGAGGCATAAATGAATTCTACTCATCTTGCTTCTACACTCCACTACCTTACAACAAAACTTATTACAAGCATAGCAGTTATGATTGAACCTAATACGAGTTTGTTTAGGGGCAGGATTTCTAAAGATCCTCTTCTTCATTTGGATAGGAATGAATCTCCCTTCTTTCTTGATGTCTTGATTTATCTTTGCATCTCAGAAGGATGTCTCCTTAGGTTTTTTAGTGCAAGATTTCTCCTCCCTTGTTTTAGTCATTCCATCTTCTTTGAAGTTTCCATATAGTTTTGTAGATGCATTATTCATAGGACATTCCCCTTTTTCAAAACCAAGTTCGGATTTCTCTCTAGATGGATTTTAAGAGTTAGTCAAATCATCAATAATTTTATAACCTCCTCTCAGTTTTAGACCCTTGTCAATTTTCTCATGATTTGAGAATTTAACAGTTTTATCATTGGGTTTATATTCAATAAATATTCAATCCTCTTGCTTTCTTCAAATTTAAATTTCAAATTAGGTAGAACAACTTCTACCTCCTTGAATTTAATTTCACAACTATTTCCTCCTTCTATTTGAGCTTTTAGTGTGCCAATTTCTTATTTTGATTCTTTAGCTTTTGCCTTCAATTTTGACAATTGTCTCCTTTGATTTTTCAAGCATGCACTCATATTTGATATTTTGCAATCTTGCTTCATCCAGATCTTCAAGAGAAGACCATAGTTCTCCTTCAGAATATACTTCACAATCATTTGGATTGATGTCCCAACCTTCACAATCCATTGACTCTAGATCTAGTTCTGGAATAAACATAGATCATTGATCTTTGCTACTAACCCCATGTGTTCAAGAGAAGGATCAACCCTTAGATGTTAAGATTCTCAAAGGAACTTGGCTCTGATACCAATTGTTGAACACACTATAGTGTTGAGAGGGGGTGAATCAACATACATTAAACTTTAACCATTCTATTTGTAGATTAAACATTGCATTACATGAACTAAAAGAAAAGTAGAAATGGAGAATGTGCTCAACACAAGGACACAAATATTTTTACATGGAAAACTTGATGAGGGAAAAACCATAGTGAGAGTTAACTCACAATATATGAAGCTCACTACTTACAAAAATTACAATGTATTTTAAGGATCGCTACCTATGGACTTGCAAACTAAGGTGCACAAAGTTAGGGAAAGATATAAGGACCTCATGAGATTCGCTATCTAAGAGCAAGATAAATGAAAATTATAATAAGAAATTTGAATATGAACCTCTATAGAGAAGCATCCAATATGCGTTGATGTTGTATTCCCTTTTTTGCACAATTAATCCTTCACATTGACTTCACACACTTCATCTTCAATACATTACTAAGCCTCAATTTTTTTTAATATCACACCTTCATAAATTATTTTTTTCTTCTATAAATATCCTCTACCAACACACACAACTCTAATTAGGTCAACTCCAAGATAACCGAATGATACAACATAGGTCAGATTCAATCACATGCATTATGAGGAGAAAAAGAGATGTGAATCAACACACAAAATAATAGGTCCCAAACACATCATAAAAAATTCTCCAAAGAAAAATTAATTAAACAAGATCAACCGTAGATGAAGGAAACAAGCCTTTTGGCCCAAACCATATCAACACCATCATAAACTGCCAATTGTTCAACTTTACACCACCTAGGAGAAGCCAAAACCTTCATGAAAACAAAGATGCAAGAGTTTTAGTCCATGCACAATATCTCTTTAACCTTTTCCTAGATTTTTTATCATCATATGTTGGCACAATAGAAGAAACCCACTAAATATACAAGAATAGAGCATTTCAGAAAAATAGTAGCAAAATGTCATTTGAAAATTGATCTTTTCAACCACCAAAATAATAGATACTACAAAGTGGTTTGTATTTAAAATTATTTATCATCACTTTACAACTTCAAGGAAATAACTTCACAACTACAAGGCCATCACTTCACTTCTGAAGAAATGCAAAGTGTTCTAGCATGCCTTTATCAACACATTATTCTACCAAAGTATAGATCAAAACTCTATCACTTATAAATTTCATGGTACAAAGTGCAATGACTTGAATTCTTAGATATAACACCTTCACATCTCGATCATATTATATTTTAACTACAAGAAAAAATATTGCACTATGGAGGGATACTAACCAAAATACCATGACTTTGTCATAGAGTATGCACTGTGACTGCCTTAACAAAAATTCTGCAACATATCTCCATGTGTGGTACACAAAACAAGAATGATATCAATGTAGGAATGCAGGAGACATATTGGAATAGGTGTACCAACCCCCACATCACTTCATGACACACACTTGACATCAATGACAACACATATTGCCAAAAATGAGTCCTTTCCTCATTTCATGGAGTTTGGTTGCCTTCTTCATTCCTATTTATGTAAACCTTCTTGATCTAATATATGTGTCTGGTATTATGCAATCCTTTGTCATTTTGCTTCCTTTCAATCTTCAAATATTGTAGGTTCTTTCACAACTTGCACATAAGAAAGATGGAAAAGGTTTGTGTCATATAGGGTTTTTCCTAAGTCAAACATTGTTTTGGTATTTCTACCTCCACAATGGCTATGATGATGTAAATGAGAGCTTACCCTCAGTCGAGAAAAGTCTAATGGATAAAAAAGTGAGAAATTGATAATTTCTATAACTCACCACTCAATATGCATTCCTTAATGGACTAAAGTCATTATAATCATCACCTTCAAGGTTAATTGGATGGTTGATTTGAAGTCCTATAATTTTTAGTACTAACGAAAAAAATGCACATAAAACATAAACAAACTCTCATAATAACATGATGCATTTTTAATATGATGCTTGAATTAAATAATGCTACTATAATTATACTAATTTTGTTAGAGTTATCATACATTAGCTAAAAATTAATTAATATTTAATTGATTATTAGTCTAATTTATTCTCGTGCACTTAAGCTAAACTTAGGAGTGTTTTATGCTTTATTAGTTGAGCTAATATTAGATCATTATGTCTCATATCATGTGATTTTGACACTTGTCATGACCCGATCCCTTTCTCATTTACGGATTTGATCTTATAAGCACTCAACCTTCATTGTAAATATCACTCAGATATTATCTAGAGCTTTCATATCTTCTTGAAAGTCTCTTATGTATCTTTTTCTTGTTGAAGAATATTGCACATATTGTTTGTAGATATCTTGCATGGAAAGTGTATTATTTTTTTGTTTGATCCTATGGCTCATGGTTTTGTGCTTGTTTCACAATTCTAACATGGTATCATTGTGTGGATTAAGCAAACCATTCTCAATTTATGAAGTTTTTTTCTTCAATAGGGGTTGCAAACTTTAGATCTGAATCCCCTTTGCTTTTTTTGCAAATTTTGGAGGTGGGAATTTTTTGAAGAATTTTTGTGTGAAAAAGACCTCATCGTTCAATCCAAAGCTATCAAGAAAGTCAAATTTGGCTTTTTTTTTGCTTGATTTTGATTCCTGACACTAGATCTACAAGGTTTTGAAGTGGTTGCTCTTTTTCTAGATCTGGAGAGTAGCTATATTTTGGGTGCTTTTTGGCACAAAACGGACATCACCATCACACTTTGAAAGCCCAAAAACCTTAAAATCACCTATCAAATTGCCGAAATCTAAGTTGAAAGTTTTTGAGGAAAAAAAAATTCCCAGAGAGGTTGTATAGCCTCCCCAGCACGAAAATCAAAGTAAAAAAGATAAAAATATATATATCTTGATATTTTTCTTTTGTATTTCTCTTGTTTAAATAAAATAAAATATATTATTTGGAAAATCCCCTTTTTAGCTCATCATGCAAAAGTTTCTTTTGTTTTTTAAATATTTCATATTGAAAAATACAGGCAGGTACCCGAGGGTACCGCCTTCCCGGCCACATCAGGTGTTAAGCCCCTCGTGGCCCACCCTTGCTGCTGGGGAGGGCACTCTTGTGGGTACTCACCATTGGTGGGTGGTCACCCCTAGGGTGCCTCACCCAAGTTGGCATGTGGGTGGCCCCTTTGCACTCTACTGTAAATAAATGTCACATGTAGCCTTAGTTGGAGAAATTTTTTCCAACAACACTATATTTGGCGGGCCTCTACTTTTGGAGGTGATTTTGAAAAATTTGGAGAAGCTTTTCTTTTTTCCCCAATTCAGCCCCTCTCTATTGGGCTTTTAAGTTTTGCACCTCATATTTCAGAGGCCATATCTTCGTCGTATGATGGTATTTTCTACTGCAATTGTTTTTGAAATAGGGTAGAATTTCAAGCTCTTCGCATTGGTATAGGTATTTTCCAATTTCGACTTCTAGATTTTTCCAAAATTCTATTTTCTCAGTGTTGTTGTTGTTTAGTTCTCATTTTGGAGACATTGATGGGCCATATCTTCTACATTAGGACACCTTTTTGGTTGCCATTTTTTTTTAAAGTGCATGTTTTTTTGTGTACATCATGGGGCTACCAATTTCCTCTTTTTCTATTAGATTATTGTATTTTAAGCATGTAGCCCTTTTTTGGACATTATGGGATCCCATTGTATGAATTTTTCATCTATAAACGCATTGAGATAAAGTGCCTCTATATTGGGTATGTGTAGGATCATGATGGGCCAAAAAGTGGCAATGGGAAAAAATTACATTTTGGATCAACTTAAAAATGTGGAAATGTCGAGTTGACCTTTTTTAGGTTTAGGTGTTAGTACATTGCTCCAAAGCAATGCCCAAACCTATATTTTACAAATTGGATATCTGATTTGAGCTGTGTATATAAATAAAAAGTAGTGGCCTTTTAAAGTCATTTCAGACATTTTGAACGCGGGCGCACAGGGAGAAGTCGAAATCAGATATTCGTTTTCACCAGATATCCGATTTCAAAGGTAAGTTTCTGGTTTTTTAATGTTTTAATCGATTTTTCAATTAGATTTTTATAATTTTAAGTAGTTTTTATGATTTTTTTTTCAAAAGTAGTCTTTTTTATTGATTTTTATTAAAATCTAGAGTTTACAATGAATTTTTATTAAAAATTAATTTTTTTAAATGGATTTTGATTAAAAACTAGTGTTGATATATTTTTATCAAAAACTAGAGTTTGTTATAGATTTTTGTGAAAAAGTAGGGGTTTTTGGGATTTTTATTAAAACATAGGGTTTTTTTACAATAATTTCATTTATATTGTGTAATTTCAATTTGATTAATTAGTTTTTAACTTTAATCAGGTATTATGGCTAAGAATGAAAATGCACAAATGCCAAACACTCCACCACCTTCATAGTCAAACGCTCCACCACCTCTGTAGCCATCAATTGAAGACTTCATTGGTGAAAAATTTGGGCAATTGAGGGGCATTTGTGAAGTTTATAAGAAAATCCCTTGATTATCTGATATGACAAACACATTGAAGGAAATAATTAAAAATATAGAAACCCTCTCCACCCAACATTATGCCTTTCATTTGTGGTGAGAAGACATGAGGGAATATTATGCATGTGGATTGTCTTACGATGATGTGAAAGATCTCTAAATAACCAAAGCCCAAATAGCCTCTTTATTCATTAACCCCCGCACCGATTTGCCAATGAATGTTAATAAACCAAAACTTTCTATAAAATGGTGCATGAATAGGGACATTGTAGATAAATTTTAGGATTATTGGTCTATGGTTTTTGATAAACCATCGAACAACAATTCTGATATACCATTTTACTTTATTAGAAAATTATATGCTAAGTTTGTGTTAGGGCATCATGTCAATTACTTTGACATTAAACCATTCTAGGGCGTCAATGGAAGTATTCCCCAAGATAGACCAGGGGTAGTTAGAGTAGTCTCGCACCCATATGTTCCCCCTCCTCCCCTTCCTCCATCACCTCTAGTATATCATCTAGATATTATCCAAGATGCAACCACACAGACTTGTTCAGGCTATTCACTCTTTGAGTGGTCATTTGGTTTCACATGCTTCTACAGTTGCTCAACCACATTCTGGTGATGTTGGCAAAGGCTCGAGTGTTGCTGCATCATCCTCCTTAGGTCCACATATTTTTGTGCCACACACTTGCACTATGTGCCAGCAGATATGCTTGGGTCCTCTTGTATATCCCGTTGAGCATCCCTTGGACACTTATCATTATGAGCTCCATGATGTGGAAATTATAGATCAGATGCAATGGAGTGGAGCACACCCTATCGAGTCCTCTCTTGCTAGAGAGGGGGATGTTGGAATAGTGACATAGGTAATATTTAAGTTGTAAATTCATAACTTGCATTTGTTTTTAAATGAATATTAATAAGAGATAGTATCAAGTACTAATATTTATTTACATGGTCTATTTAACAGTTGATATCTAAGGGGGAGCTCACATAGGTGACTGATAGCACCCTTAGGGCCATTTCATTTGGCCTTGATATGCACACAATATATATTTTTGCACTCACTCATTTACATTTTATTATTATATATTTGTTTGTCATTTGAATGGTCATTAATGAAATTATATAATAAATTATATGTTTATCTTATTTTCCTCTTGTAGGAAATTCCTAGTGCAAGTGAGGTGTAGCCTTTTCAAGACTATGGAGGTGAAAATTTAGATAAGGGGAAGGTAATTGAACTCAAATTGGATTGAATTAAGATTTTTAAGATCTTATATTGATTATACATACATCGAAATAGATTGGTAGTTTCAAATGTACTTGTTATTTTTATGTTCAGGTGATTATGAGCTATACATCATTGTTGAAAAGTGTCACAACGCCTGAAGGAGTAGGTATTGGAACACCTCAAGGAGTAGGAGTTGAAACACCTTAAGGAGGAGGTGTCGAAACACTTGAAGGAGATAATGAAAAAGATCAACCTAAAGAGGTATGTGTTTATTTTATTTTGTGTTTGGTAAATATGTTCCTATTACCAATAATCGTATGCTAACTTGGATCAATTTAATATTTTTGTTCACATATATAGATTGGCATTTCAAAATTTGGTTTGGTATATTCTAGGACTCCTAACCCTTTGAAGAGGCATACATTTCAGGTAATCAAGATTTGAATTTTAGAGTTCAATTAAAATTCAATGTATATTGATTTTGATGTTAATTATTCGATTTTAAATTATATAGTATAACTAATCTCAATTGTGGTTTGAATTTTTCTTTTGCAGCTACCTTCAAAGCCAATGAGTGCTTCAAAGAGGCTCCATTTTGATGATCCACCACTAGTTTAGGATGAGATAGACATTTTGGCATGTAAATTTTGAATAGATATTGATATGGCATATACCACATTTTGTAAAACTTTGTTTGAGTTGGCATCAATACCATTTTTGTATATGGGCATACACTTGATTATTGTATAATTTGATATATAGAACTTTACAATTGAAATTTAATTTTTTCCTCATGTGCATGATTAAACTCAAGATTGAAAATTTATCTTGAGAAATGGTTAAATATAAATATACAATAGCATAAAAAATAATGGTTATATTATGTAGTTTATATTTATATCGCTGATTACATTGCATTACACATATTTCAAACTCAAATCATTACTTCACATTGCATAACTAACAACTAGATGTTGATAGATGAAAACATTTCAATTACAATATAGTTTTTACAAAGTCAACGTAAGCAGGTACGCAATTACTTCACATTGCATAACTAATAACTAGGAGCAGCTCTCAATTGCATTTTCTTGTCATGGAATTCTATGAGACCACATTTCTTTGAGGCTTTTTTTCAAATAATCCACTACCTTGTCTATGCTACAACATTTTTCATACATGTCTACCAAAGCTTTTTATGAAACAATTCACTAGCTTGTTGGTAGGGCTTATTGGAACTTGTATGCTCTGACCTCACTCAATCCTGAAACCACTTTATTCCCTCTTAATTTTTTTTTCTTAAACTTAAAACATCATTGTATTATGCTGCCCCATAATTTGGCTTACACTTTCTTTGTAAAATCACCAATTTTCCCTTTATTTTTGCCCCTTCCAACTAGGGTTTCACATTTTTACTCTTCTTGGGTTAGTCTTAATTAGTCAAACCTCTTAAAAACCATTAAATACACCTGTTCCAACAATTTCCAATGAGTTCCAACCTATTTTCATTCAACTTCTAAAAAACTCACTCTCTAGCCTTACTCAAAAGGCACAAATTTTTTTGTTTCTTAATAGGGCAGTGTTCTCAGACCACTCTAATCCCTTTATCACCCCTAAAAACTTGTTCCTACGCCTACCCCTATCTAATTCATGCCCATTCCTCTAAGGTACAACCTATATAGAAGGAGGAATGGCTTTGTCAATTCATGAAATCTTACATGTTTTAGGTGCTCCTGCACCATACTCCCTGGGTACAAAAGATTTATGCCCCATAAATCACTCCATAGGTCTTCTCCTATCTTCTTCACAATCCCTTCAAACCCATTCCAAGTCACTTGCATGGAAATCTTCATCCGATGATTTTATACCCTTCATGGTTTGTGTTGTCTTGGTCTTGCCATGCTTTATCCTTCTCAAAATGATCTTTTGGTTGCTATTTGTCTTCATTGACACCTGCAAATGGTGTTTCCCAAGCGTTGAAACCTGCACACAAAATTTTAGTACACAAAGCTAAACATCCATACATTAGTATCTCTATTTCATGCTCTTCCATAAGCTTTTACCAACTACACATGTATCTCTGCCCTTCAACTCTTCTCTTCACAATATTTCTTAGGTTCTTTAAGGTTAGAACCATCCCCATAGTAGCATACATATGCCACACAACCAAATATGACAACCAAGGAAAATCCCATTTCCTAACAGCATATTCCTCAAACTCTTCTTCTCTAGCCTTCACTAGGCCACTCACCATCAACTCTTCCTCTCTAGTTTCCCACCTAATCTACTATTTGCAAGATTACACATTTGAAGGTTGATAGGTTGAGAGGTTAGGCGTGATCTATTTATGCTAAATAATTTCAATCAAGACCATTTAAAGGTGTATCAAGTTGAAAATTTGAGTCTAGGGGTCCAATATGCCAAAAATGCATTCTTGCTTCAAAATTGTCAAAATTGTCAAAATTGCCATGTAGTCTTTTGAAGGCAAATTATTAAAATTGTAAATGGAAGTGCAAGATAGGAGTCTAGAAGTTGTGGTAGGGTTGAAATAAAAAAATTTCACTATTTTTACTATTCATAGGTGTCTTGGAAATCAAAGTTGCATAAAAGTGCATTATTAACAAAAAGTTGTCAATTTTAGCAATTTTTAAGAAAAATGAAGGGTCTTGGTAGTTGAAAAGTTGGTTGTGAACGCTGGGGAGTCTATTTTAATTAAAAACATGTATATAAATCTCTTCAAGGTTCGAAAATACGTTGGTTTAAGGAAATTTTGTGAATTCCAATACAAAAGCAATGTTGATTTCCAAAACATTACCGGTTTTTCACAACAAGCTATGGTCTCCTAGCTTTTTTTCACATGAAAATCAATGTTGGAGTTCGGTTAAAGGCTGAAAACTACTTGTAAGGGCATAAATAAATCTTGTTCTACAACTCGTATGACCAAACCAACTATTCCATCACGTCCGGATGGGTACATTTAAGTTAGGTATGGTTTCCTTTCACACCCAAATAGGCTGAAGCAGTCTAAGCTACGTTCAATCGGCAAAATCCCTTAAGAGTCCAAAGTGCAGAAGGGCATAAATCTTTGATGGACTATCACTCAAAAATTGTGACACTTACATACTCTTCATCTAAGGCTATGGGATCGTGTTGGGACCATCTACAATAACCTCTCTTAGTTTTTTCTATCTCAGAGGCATTTTCCTATGGTGATGAGTTTTCAGTTGAGGGAAAAGTTGTCAGATGCAAGCAGTGTAAAGTTGCAAAGTGGTGCAACTTTCATTCTCCAATTTGTACGACCAAACAGATTGTTCCAACACCTTTGGATGGGTATGTTTATGCTAGGGATGGTCCTCTTTTGCACCCAAATATGTTGAATCACTTCGAGCTACATTGGACTAGTGATTTCCCTTAAGAGTCCAAAGTGTTAAAAGGAAGCAATCTTTGAAGGGTTATTTCTCTAAAACTGTGACTCTTACAAACTCTTTTTTTAAGGCTATGGGATCATTTTGGGACCATCTACAATAACCTCTCTTAGATTTTTCTATCTCAGAGGTATTTTCCTGTGGTGATGAGTTTTTAGTTGAGGGAAAAGTTGCCAAATGCAAGTAGTGTAAAGTTGCAAAGTGGTGCAACTTTCATTCTCCAACTCGTACGATCAAATGGATTGTTCCAACACATCAAGATGGGTACGTTTATGCTAGGTATGGTCCTCTTTTGCACCCAAATACGTCGAATCACTCTGAGCTACATTGGATCGGTGATTTCCCTTAAGAGTCCAAAGTGCTAAAAGGTAGCAATCTTTGAAGGGTAATTTCTCAAAAACCATGACACTTACAGAATCTCTATCTAAGGCTATGGGATCATGTTTGGACCATCTACAATAACCTCTCTCATTTTTTTCTATCTCGGAGGTGTTTTCCCGTGGTGATGAGTTTTCAGTTAAGGGAAAAGTTGTCAAATGCAAGCAGTATAAAGTTGCAAAGTGGTGCAACTTTCATTCTCCAACTCGTACGACCAAACAGACTATTCCAACACATCTGGATGGGTATTTTTACACTAGGGATGTTCCTCTTTTGCACCCAAATACGTCGAATCACTTTGAGCCACATTGGACCGACGATTTCCCTTAAGAGTCCAAAGTGCTAAAAGGAAGCAATCTTTGAAGGGCTATTTCTCAAAAACCATGATGCTTACAGAATCTTCGTCTAAGGCTATGGGATCATTTTGAGACCATCTACAATAACCTCTCTCATTTTTTCTATCTCAAAGGCACTTTCCCATGGTGATGAGTTTTCAGTTGAGGGAAAAGTTGTCAAATGCAAGCAGTGTAAAGTTGCAAAGTGGTGCAACTTTCATTCTCCAAATCACACGACCAAACGGACTGTTTCAACACATCTGGATGGGTACTTTTATGCTAGGGATGGTCCTCTTTTTCACCCAAATATGCCAAATCACTCTGAGCTACATTGGACCGACAATTTCCCATAAGAGTCCAAAGTGTTAAAAGGCCATACCATCTATTGTAAGGTCTGTAGCTTGATGTTATGGCCATGGTAGATGTTATTAGGACTATATAAGGTGAATATGTGGGTTTAAAGAGCTAGAAAGGTTTGTATTTGAGTTGGTGAGTTGCCATGCATGGAAAAAATGAGTGAAATTAGGTGAAAAATGGTGGTTACAACATGCTAATGTCAATGAAATGTGGGGGAAAAAATATTTAAGGTTGGATCAAGCTTTTGTAAGTCCTAATAGATGTGTTTGATGAGTTTATAGGGTGTGGCAAGGTTTGGGGAGTGAAGTTGCACCCAAGTTTGGTTTTGATGATCAAATTGGAGTTTAAATCATCTTTAATTGTAATTGTGTTGTTTAAAGCCACCTAGCTCTTGCACCAGAAAACTCTTACCCAATCAACTTGAACATCATGCACACCCAAATACCTTATTTCCACTTTGCTAGATCAAAGAATCAATTACATGGGAAATGAAATTCACATGAACTTTTTTACATTTTTGTTTTTGGAAAAAGTGGCAAGCCACAGTAATTTATTATATATAAATAGGTGATATTACAAAACCTGGTTCAAATGAGCATACCGACAGGAAAGAACTAGGAAGAAAACCTCTGGTTGTAGCTTGATTAAGTACACAACTCTCTTTACATTTTAAACATGCCCTTTATACAATGCTAGACATTTGACCCGTATTTCAAAAAATATCACTGGATATAGATTATGCCTATACATAGTTATGATCTTGTTACATTGTTTCATATTTCAAAATTCAAATTTTACAAAATTTTCCTATTGGAGGCATTCAGGGCATAGTCTTTAACAAGAGTAGTCTCTTGACATTCTAGAGTGACAAGCACCTTTACAAACCATCAAGGTAGCAATTAAACTACATACAATAGAAAATATGCTTAGAATAACCAATCTATATTATTGTAATCTGTCACATACCTCTCCAAAAGGATCAAAGTTGCCTATTATTGTAGAAGGTCCATGATCAATCATGCTAGGAATATCTCAAAAGTTGTCAAATGATAAATCTATATTGTCACAACAAAAAAATGCTTAGACAAACAAATCTATATTAATCTAAACAACCTGACCGATGATGAATTGGTAATGAAAACTAAAAAAGATGCTTAGAATAACCAATCTATATTATTCTAAATGACCTAATTGATGATGAGATGGTACTGCAAACTATAAAAGATGCTTTGAATAACCAATCTATATTATTGTAATATGTTGTGTACCTCTCTGAAAGGATCAAAACTAGCTATTATTGTAGCAGGTCCATGATCAATCGTTCCAGAAGTATCACTATTAAAGACACCTACATTGCAATAGTATACAAAATATCAATATTAAATAAAGAAAAATAATGAACTTAAGCATAATGAACCTAAGCATTATACATTCCATTCTTGAATATGCTATTCAAGTGTTCCTGAAGGGTCATCTCTTTTCTTAAGAGTATCCAATATTGCTTCATGATCAACATTACTAAGTGTCCATAGTTTTTTTGTATTTAGTTTGGCATGATGCTTCAACAAATTAACATTTGTTGCTATAACAAGTTGTGAATACATGAGAATGGTTTTGTGTTTCTCGTAGTCTTCAAATGCAGGTATGCTATTCTTTCTAATCATGTATGTTCACAACCAAGTTCCTGCAACCACAACTGAACCTGTAGGATACACAAACCCATCATCATCTTCCATCGACTATGTTAGCTTGTGCTTTACCCGCACACATCAAGCCAACCAATATTCTAATCTCTCTTCATTCCCCTGCGGTGCAACAACTACAAAAACATGTCCTGACTGTAGTAGATCTGAAATCCGGTCGTAATCAAGTAAAATTTCCATTGTGTCATTTGTCATGGATATAGTTTGAGATAAAGGAGTTAGATATTGTGGAACCCATGTATCCACCCACTCACTTGATTTGCATTGATCCAACTCACACTGATACAACTTTGACAAAAACAAGCCAAGTGTCATGTCCAAATGGTCCATGTGCTTGCATCTGAGCTTCAAAACGAATGCATCTTTGATTGTATGAAAATCCAATTTGCTTCCCACTATACCCTCCTCAACCAACCAAAAGAATTTGTGCACTGTTGAATCAAGTGTCCCTCCTTGTGACAATGCTGAACTACACCAATCAACAATAGAATGTGCATCACTGAATTTTTCTCTTGAAATCTTTAATTTCTCCTTAACTAGAGCTCTCTTTAAACATGCACCTGCTCCATCATGCTCCCCTTTCCCATGCCCAGCTTCAAAAAGACTCCAAATATTAGGTACACCCCTCTCTACATGTACTCTACTCAACCAATAAAACATACGAGCATTCTTGAATTGACCTATGTAGTTATCTGACCAAATGAGATGTTGGTCGAGTGCTATATCATGCTCCTGCAAGAACTCAAAAAAATTCTCGAAACAATGTTGGACATACTCGGATGAGTGATATCTATCATCGCTCATATAAAAATGATACTCTCTAATTATCTTTCGATCCTCCTCTATACTATCAGGTGCATGTCTAAATGTTATGTGGAAAAAAATAGCAATCTTAATGAAATTGTAATACTGAGATTGAACCTCATTTTTTGGTTGCAATGTGTAGTTTTCTACAAAATCAACCAGTAATATAATAGTGCCAATCAAAAAATATTCCTTACATATCCTGAAGTGTTGATCCAACCACTGAGACCTATGACTATGCCTTGCATACTTGTAGAAAATATTGTCCTTAAAATATGAAATAAAATCAGCAACACTGCATTCTTTTGTAACCAACTCACATCTAGAACCTTCACCTCCACTCTACAAAGTATATTTGACTACCTCATATCTCTTTTTCTCGACAAGATTCTTTCCAAATTCATGTTCGGAACCCTCATGAAAACATTGATCAAAATTTGACAAGCCACCACATTGTGAGCAGTTCGGATTTAAACAATCATTTCTATAGAAAAAGGAACCATCATCTCTAGAACATAAAAATAGATCTAGCAAGTCCCTTGATGATTTCGGAAGATGCATTGCACCACACTCCTGCAACATTTCATTAGTATGCGAAGTAGAACGGATATAGCATAATAGTTCATGGTACATTGAAAACTCCACATGGTATTTGCAACAAGTATTATGAATCTTAAGAGGCACACAATAAAATGGCTTCAAACCTTCAAAAGTCCTTTGCGAGTTTCTATATTTGGATGTGTTTCAATAAATTTTTTGAACAACATTGTTTGGCTTGATTCGAAAAAATGTTTAGGATGCGGTGTACGGTTTCGATTGCCAATTCTTAACTTTAAAACATCCTTTGCATTGGGTGATACTCTAGAGTTATCATGCCAAAATTGTTGAATTACCTGCTTTACATTATTAGTTAGCTTCTTATCAACACGTGGAAGCCTCCCGAAAAAATCTCATGTATCATTTTGAAGAGGATCATCTATTCTTTCTCTTCTTGCAAGTACTCTATCCAAAGTTATATGATTTATGTCAAAATCAATATAAGTTTGTCTCATAAAGCAAGCCTTTTTCAATTGATGGCTTACTAGGGCGGTTGTAATGACTCTCTGAGCATCTCTCTTATATTTTTCCTTGTTATTTTTTCCAATAGACTTGAGAGCATTAAAAAGGTTTTTGACAATAATAGATTTTTTTTCGGTCTTCTTGTTCACACAAATCTTAAATTTGGCTAGCAAAGGTCTCATCTTTTGCATCTTTAGCAATTGTACAAAAAGTTGGCATTGCTCGGTCAATGTCTTATCACTAAAATATTGGTTGAATAGTATTCTAGCCCACAACCAAACAGTTCATGTTCACCTCTTTCCCTCAAAATTGTTTATAATGTTATCATCAATTTCAAGTAACCATTTAGGGGTTCTTGAAGGTCTTGAATTTGGAATATGTCTTTCTTCCACACAAGGTTCTTCATTTCTCATGTAATCTGGCTAAACATAATTTACACTGGCTTCAATATTATGTTCAACATCTTCATTTCCAACATTTTCACCTTGAACATTTTCAATATCAATTTGACTAATTTCATTCCCAATTTCAATATCATGTTCAACATCTTCAATTCCAACATTTTCACCTTGAACATTTTCATTATCAATTTCAATAATTTCATTCCCAATTTGAATATCATGCTCAACATCTTCAATTCCAACATTTTCAACTTGAACATTTTCTATATCAATTTGAACATTTTCATTCCCAATTTCAATATGATGTTCTACATTTTCACCTTGAACATATTCAATTTCCTCTTCACTTGAAAGACCATAGGGCTCAGGTTCACCAATATTTAACATACCTTGTCTTCTCTTCCTATGACCTTCTCCATCTCTTTGTCTATATTCTTCAATTTGTTCTTTTGTAAGCTTTCTCTTAGTTTTTGCTTCCAACATTTGCTGCTCCCCATTATACCTCATAAAAGATGTTTAAAAGTCATTGCTTATGACAAATTTGAGTAGAAGATGCTCCAAAAAGTTGATCTTTGTCTCTTCCTATCTGAAACTACATGTTTGTCACCTGCAAAGTGTTGCAAATAGAATGTAGGGTCCGTTGGAATGCACAAAAATTACCCACATGGGGTTTTTCTATGGCCCACAAATCCGATATCCGATATAATCGGATATCTGATTTGGAAAAAGATTTAAAATGTTTTGCAATGGTAAGATTTTAGCTCTACACATTAGAGTTTTACAAATTGGATATCCGATTTATGCCCACATAGACCTAAGGGTTAATGGTAGAGAGTGGGAGAGTGGGAGGGATAGAGGGAGAGTGGGAGAGTGAGAGGGAGAGTGAGAGAAGTAGAGGGAGAGAGAGAGAGTTAAGGGTTGAGGGAGAGAGGGA